>JAADVK010001127.1:0-11628 GCA_023334975.1 Globisporangium sylvaticum
TGGCACCGAACGACGCGATCTCCAAGCGGGAGTTTGACGAGATGGATCATGTATCTAAGTCTCCGTTCGCAAGTCGATCCTGGAATGCGGTCGTTGTCTACTGCAGTGAGTGAGGGTGGCGTGAAGAAGAAGAAGAAGGCAATGCAGGCTACTCGAACTCCGCGTCAAGTCGGTGATGAAACAGTCCACGCGATCAGCACGAGAGAGTACAGACACCTCGCAGGGATGAACAAGGCGCGCTTCTGGCACGAGAACCTGAAGAAACGCGCACAAGGTCTCCCTCTGACCGTGATTGCAACACCACTGAACGTATGTAAACGAACTGTCCAGCGTTGGTTAAAGAACAAACCCGATGGTTTCTCGCGGTGCTGCGGTGCGACCAGAAGAAGTGCGAGGCTTCCCACTGGAACCGAGATGTGAACGCTGCCATCAACATCGTGAACCTGCTCAAGTTTGAGATCGAGCATGATGGACGCATGCCAGCGTTTGCACGAGCGCAAAACCGACGAAATTGAAAAAGTGTAGACTATTATATAGCCTACTTGTGGAGACGAGAACCTCTCCACCCAGGTGATAGCGCGAGAAGACATGGAATACTTCTTGCAGTAAGCTAGAGTCCTGAATATTATGGGTTAGCCAGTCTTTGGTAGGGTGACATTCTCACTGAAATCCGTAATAATCAACATCATACTGTTGATTGAGTTAGTTACACATTCGCTTTTTGGATCACGCATCAAATTAAGAGCTGATCACAATGAACGACCGACATCAATGGAAGACTGGCATTAGCGGACGACGAACGTCAATGCACGGTCCGACATCAATCGGTGACCGACATCAATGGAAGACTGGGATCAATGGAGTGACTCGACCACAATGAACGACTGACCACAATGGACAAAAGACATCAATGAACGACTGACATCAATGAGCGACTGGCATCAATGGAAGCTGAAAATTAATGGACGACCGACCGCATGAACGACCGACCACATGAGCGACTGACCACATGAACGACTGACCACAATGGACCTCTGACCACAATGGACGATCAGTATCAAAATCGCAATATCTGTTATGTTAAATACAAATTCACTTTTTTGATCACTTTGCAATTTGACGACTGAAGCGCAATGGACCGACCGACATCAATATTGACAGATGGCGTCTACCCATGCCCACTGTGTAACCAGTCACGGAATCAGCCAAATACGCTGCGTCTGCACTGTAAGAGAGACCATGATGGGGCACGGATCAACATCCGTGCAAAACCGCCGACGACTAACGAAGAGCGAAAGAGCAGTATCAGAGAGAGCACGAGACAATGGCGCGCCAAGCAGCCCAAGCCGCTAAAGCAGCGCAAACGGAAACAGCGCCCTCTCTACACCATTGATGATGCCGACGAGCTCGGGGCGTTTGGTACTGATGAGTGTATTCTTGAGTACAAAACATCAAGCATACCGAACGCAGGGAATGGCGTCTTCACGCTGATCGATTTGTTCGTCGGTGATGTCGTCACGTGGTGCGCTGGCGAGTTCTCAAAAGACGCAGCTCAAGATCGGGCGTATCCGATCGCAGTCCCCGGCGGGTACATCAATGGAATAAAAATTCCGTATGAAGGATGCGGCCTCGGCACCTTCATCAACCGAGAAGAGCGAGCGCAGTCAATACGACAAAACTGCCAGTTCGTCGTTGTTGAACATGCCGAGCATTCGGTATATGTGACGATTACGAAGAATATTCAGGCAGGCTACGAACTCGTTACTACATACAGCCGAGGGATGCGGATTAAGAAGTGAATACAGTCTAACCACAAAATTGAAAGTGATGTACGTAAAAATACAATGGACCACCAGATCAGTTTTGACAGAAGCGAATATACAACAATTTATAAGCTCGCCAACACAATAGATTGGTCAATGATATCGTATACTTCACTGCAGGAAGATTTTCTAAGAGAGTTTGCCAATCATATTCATTGGAACAACAAAGAAATATATCAGCAACATCACTCTGATGAATTTATTAGAGAATTTGCTCATCGTATTGATTGGCACAAAATATCTGACCTGGAGTTGCTATCAGAAACTATTATCAATGAGTTTGCTCATTTAGTTGATTGGAATGCTATCAGTGCTCAAGGACCATCAGAGAGAATCATTCGCAATAATCCAAATCGCATCAACTGGAATACAATCATTCGCTGGCAAGAGTTGTCAGTTGAATTACTGAAGGAGTGCGGACACAAAATAAATTGGCGCTTGTTTTCAAGAGAGCATCCGATCACGAATGATATATGCGAAGCATTTCACGATAAACTTGACTGGGTTCATATCGCTCGTAAAAGGCAAATCGACTATGTAGTGCTAAAGAATCATTATCTCAAAATACCAAAAGTTACACGTGTGAAGCGGTTCATCCAAAAGGTGAGAAAAGTCAAGAGAGCCATATCCGAGACTACGCCACTGCCAGATACGGCTGTTGAGCTCATCGCAAAATATGCACTGTAAGTTTTTTTGTGATACATGTACCTTCGGAATTGAAGTAGACAAACAAAATATACCAACCACATCAAATCTAAGCAAACAGCCTGAACAACGCCAAGTTACCATGAGATACCAAAGTACCAACATGATTCGTTCGCGACCTTCTGTTTTTTTATTCGGGTCGATACACTATGTAAACGTAGCGCACCTAACAACCTCGGAGTAGGCATCTCCGGGCACTCGGACTCAAAGAGCCCAGGCGAGCTTGTGTTTGTACTTAAAGAAGTACAGTCGATTCTATGTGTACAGTCACTTATGGATGTACAGTGGATTCAATGTGTACAGTCGATTCAATGTGTACAGTCGTTTTTGGATGTACAGTTGCTTTTGGATGTATCGTTTATGTTCAATATGTACATTCGCTTTTTGACGTAAGATTTTTGCACGATATGAACTTTTGTAGTTTCAAGTGAATTATTAATAATATAAAAGAACTATAAAGACTAGAATATATAATCATCGGCACTTGCTTCGCGAATTGATTCGCATCCATAACCTGTAGCAGTTTATAAGCTCTATAAATTAATAAGTGCCATGAGTTCGGGAGGAGTCTTTACACTTGTGAGCAACGATGGTCGCATGGACCAGCTATTGCTGGCCAACAGCGTGCTGCGCGACAACATCACGAACGTAAAGGCTCGTCGTGCCGCTGCGGGTGAGGCTGATACGAACCCTTCGCTTGCTGACCTTGAGCGGACGCATGTTCTCTTTGTAAATTCGCATCACAAGCCGTACGTCGCTATTGCGTTCCAGTACTTTAAGGTGTCGGCGAACAATGTTACGTTTGACTCGGAGGTATCTATTTCCATTCCACAGTATGGAGACTTCTTTGCGGATATGGTTGCGAATATAGTAGTCCGTGCGCCTACCACGTCGTACAGCGGTAGCCGAGTGGACCCTTCGGACTGCGTTCTCTACCGCCACTGCGAATACCCTGGTGAACGCATCTTTGAGAACGTTCGTTTTGAAGTAAACTTGAACCCAATTGATCAGTACACCAGCGAGTCGTACGTTCTTCACCGCCAGTTTAGCGTACCAGAGAACAAAAAGGTCGCCTGGAATCGTTGCATGGGTCAGGAGTCGCCACTCAAGGCCGTGGCCGGTCTTCAGGAGGACAGCGACTCGAATTCGCCAATCACGATGCATACTCGTACGGAAGTGTACAACGGCTACCAGACGTTCAAGGAGTCGCACGAAGACCTTAACCTTTGGATCCCTCTTCTCTTTTGGTTCAACACCGACGCTCGCCTTGCGTTCCCTTCCGTGTCGGTTCCATATGGCCAGCGTTTTGTATCATTCAAACTTACTGAAGCTGCCAACATCTACCACGCGATCATCAACCCTGGCGCCACCACGGCCATCACCGTCCCTACGCTTTCTATTCCACAAATTGCTACATTTGATCTTTACATCAACAACGTGTTTGTGCTCCTTGAAGTGCACGATATCTTCATTGACCGCGTTGCGTTTACGCTCGTCCGTGTGCATCGTCGTCAACAGCAAAACCTCAACAAGAGCTCGGACAACATCCATCTCCAAGCGCTCAAGTGGCCGATCGAAACCCTTATGTTCGGATTCCAACCTACAGTCAATCTTCGTCGCAACGCCGTCGTCGCGGCTCGCGGCTCGCAAGCATCGGCTGTATCCAACCACATGGAAGACTGGCATCGTTTCTGCGCCGTTGCAAACACGTCCGAAGTTCAAGCCAATGTCATTGGTGCATCCACAAAGTTAAACATCAAGAAAGAAATGGCGCATATCACCCTTCTACGTCTTCAAGCACACTCCGTTGATCTATTCTCGGAATTCCCTGCTCAGTTCTTCAACTCCTATATTCCATATCAATTCGGCGGAGCCAATATCGGCGCTCCTACCGATCCAGGTCTCTATTTGTACAGTTTCGCACTATATCCTGGAACCTATCAGCCCTCGGGTCACTTCAACGTCTCTCGTGCCCGTGAGCTCTATCTAAACTACACTTCCTCCTTCATTGCCTCTGACACAGACCACACGGCTACGTTCTTCATACAGGCCAAGGCAATCAACTTTTTACTCGTGTCAGAAGGATCCTGCAGCTTAAATTCTCGAGCTGAACAGGGGGATATGATGTCGCAAGGCATCTGCAGTAATGCATTCATGAATCAACATGAAATAGTGTCACCCCCCAGTCCGCGTATGATCGGGCTTGCTTATTAGAAATCGAAGATTTCATGATTTCTTCGAAATCTGTTAAGCGAGTGGTCATACATAACGAACGCGACGGCGTTTGTGCGGTGCTTCGGCACCAGGGCGACATAAGTGAAAACGGTCAAAGGTATACCCAGCAATGGGGTGCAGAGACCGTCGGTTACAGCAGCAATGCTGTGATCGCTAACGACTGGGTCACTTATGGGTTTCTAGATATTTCTAGAGGCTTAATGTACAGTCTGTCCTTTGTAAGTCTGGGTAACTCCAGGAACGAGCAATACTCGTTGTGATCAGATGAATTGAAAATTGAAATCTGGGAAGCATCGAGGTGTTGTTAAAGCATGCTTTATCAACGCGGTTAAACGAAGATACTCAACCTAAGTGCATTGCACTTCAATCAAAAAAAACATACATTCTCACATGAGAATGTATTTTTTTGTGCCACTCCCCAGAAGCGCTCCCGAACCCTTGAGTCTCTTTGTTCCAGCATTCGGACCGCCGTGATGCAGCAATGCAACACGGTGGCTCGTAATATCCTATAGGACAGCCTGCTAAGGCATTGTTACGGAAGACGTCAAGAAGAAAAACATAGGTAGTCCCTACATTTTCGAACCCCACGCACACACGGCACTACCAAACTTCTTAAATTTGATAGCACCGCCTTTGACATGCAATTTAAGGTACACGATGCTTTGCGGCTTCCCATAGCAATTGTTTCGCCTCAGAAGATCACCAACTTGTTACAAGATACCAAAGACCACACAAGCAACTCAACAAATTTCTGTTTTTGTTTCTGGTCGATGCTTTATAAGAAGACTTGGAGCAGGCATCTCATTGTCTGAGTCGAAACCTGAGTCTGAGCTAGAATGGTGTATTGGTGCGTTATGGTGTATTCATCGCACGTCGATAGTTGTTGACTTGCGCACGCGAGCTTTGTCTGGAGTCAGCTGCTCGCTCCCTTCACCTCGTCCAGAATCTTTGCTGCTTGTTCTTGCGTCGAACCATGGTCGCTTTCCATCACCAAACACTCATCATTCTTCGTTTTTTCTCTCGGTAGACTGAGAAAAGCAGCATGTTGCTGCCTTTCCCTTTGAGCTCGAATGCAGCAAGCAGTGATGGCATGGCACTGACTCAAATCATTTGATGTGGGTGCATTCTTCTGGATTTTCATACAGTGGGACCGTAACTTTTTTCAGCTGGATGGGCATGATCTGTGTTATGAGCGTGCATGAGCTCGATTCGCTTGGGTACTGCAATGCCACACGCCTTATGCTTCTCAATGCGAGGGCATTGTGCGTTCTACCGAGCATCGCTACAAGGTCAAGTGGGGTCTCAACGCCGGCGACAACTACAATTATCATCAAGACGAAAGCATGCAGAACAATCGCCGATGCCTTGCTATGATATGGCCGCGTGGATCGTCGACCAGTCGCCGTTGCAAAGTTTGGTGGCGTCTTGACGCCAACGGCTACTGTGAGCACCATGAAGCACTCAGCCTCGGGGTTCCTCGATGCCAAGGGATTGTGCCCGACACGACAAGGCAGTGCCAAAACCAGCCCAAGCCTGGGTCCGACTATTGCTGTGTTCCCCACGATCCGAGCTTGGTGCAATACTCCCCCCGTATCTTCGACAGCAACATCTACACGCGCGCAGTCATGGAAGATGAAATTGTTGCCCGTTACGACGGGCGGGACCTGTATCACGCTGACAGGTTGAATTTGGTGACGCCGGGTCGCATTCAACTCGATCACATCGTGGAGAAACAGTGCTTTGCCTACGTGATGCGCTTCTTGGACCTCAGCGACGACGAAGACAAGGAGTTTATCATTGACATAATCATGGAGATCGTGAACGAGGCGATCAATCTGTGCTTGACCCTGGCGACGACCAACAAGATCAAGGGCCAAGCCGTGCGGAAATTCCTGGACGATCATATCACGGGACACGTGGGCTACCGCGGCAACGGCACCACGTTCAACAGCTATATGCTGGCGGAGAGCGTCAACCGCAGGGGCTTAGAGCGTGACACGACGCGAGTGATATCAAGTGAGATGGGGTTGGCACTCAAGAGATGTCAGCGTCAACTCGCTGATCAAGGTGAGACTCCGCTTTTGGAGGCGCTCGCCGCGGAGCTCCAGGAACTGTACGTGCTGATGGAGCTTCGTTCGAACGCGAGACGTGACTAACGGACTGAACCGAGCAGAAGAAAGGGTCATCCCGGTTTGGCCTTATCAGAGCCAGCCCCCTTGGGATCGTATTCTCGAAGCGGTGAGCATTGGGAGCTTTAGCCACGAGCTCTCAGTGTCCATAACGTGATTCGAGCGTGATTCGAGCGTAAATCGAGCGTGATTCGAGCGTAAATCGAGCGTGATTCGAGCGTGACTCGTTGTTAGCAGGTTTGTGGCTTTTCCTCGTTAACAGCAAATAAAAATGAATGCATTTGTGACCTTTTGAGACCGGCCAGTCGCTTTATTCCAACAATGACCATGAAGACTGCATACATCGACTTCGCTCTCTCCATGGCCAAGTACCTAAAAAATCTCCCATATTATTACGGGATTCACTGAGAATGTCACCTTTGACATATTCTTGCAAACATATATAGTGATGTACTCACTCGAAGAAAGAAAGATACGTTGCCGACTTCGCGCACAAGGCCTCGCTCTTGCCACGATTGCAACACCACTGAACGTATGTAAACGAACTGTCCAGCGTTGGTTAAAGAACAAACCCGATGGTTTCTCGCGGTGCTGCGGTGCGACCAGAAGAAGTGCGAGGCCTTCCACTGGAACCGAGACGTGAATGCTGCCATCAACATCGTGAACCTGCTCAAGTTTGAGATCGGGCGTGGTGAACGCATACCAGCGTTCGCACGAGCACAAGACCGAAGAGACTGAAAAAAATGTAGGCTATTATATAGCCTCCTCGTGGAGACGAGAACCTCTCCACCCAGGTGATAGCGCGAGAAGACATGGAATACTTCTTGCAGTAAGCTAGAGTCCTGGATATTATGGGTTAGCCAGTTTTTGGCAGGGTGACATTCTCACTGAAATCCGTAATATACACCAAATAACATAGTGCCAATTTAATGAAGTCCTGAAAAGCAATATTTGGGTTTAATCCAGCTCATTATTGATAATCCATTATTCTTTTTATGGACAATTGTTGAATTATTTAAATTGACATCCCCATAACCATTAACTCTTACGAGAGGTAAAGGCATTGTTTTGTTAAATAGATTTTCTATAACCATATAAACATCGTTATCATTATTATGACAATGGTTAAACTTAAAATAATCATGATAAGAATCTACAATATCACGATGATGACGATTATCCGCTTCCAGCCCGTAGTAACTTATTTCAATTTCTTTGTACTTGTTAATACTTATCCTTTGATAGGAAATTTTCTTGTTCGATATGTTTTCGAATACTTGTTCTCATTCTACCTATCTTTATTTTAGCAGCCTTAATGGCGCCATTGAGATGTATTTGTTCATTCGGCATCTGACTAGCGATAAACTTTGCTTTCATCTGATCTAAAGTTATTTTATCGACCTTGATACTGTGTTTGTTCATTTGACATTTGTATATTATTTGCAATATTATGGGATTCACCGAGAATGTCACCTTTGAAAAACTAAAATGACTACCTATATCTTTCTTCTCGATTCTCCAAGTAACAATGCCTGAGCAGGCTGCCTATAGGATAGTGCGAGCCACCACAGATGAGCCGGTGTTCAAAAGTTCCATCGTTGTTATCTGTCAGCAAAACTGCGATTTCTTCATGCTTTAGTGCGTTGTTAGGTTGTAGTGTGAGTCTGGATTCCATGCCGATGAGCTGTCGTGTGATGTGTTCGCGGGTGGTGTTTTGCGCTTGCAGCATTGTCCTCTGGTGCGTGTCGAGCAGGTTGGTGAGGTGTCCATCGAATCTGTTGTACCAGTGCATCCGTTCTTGACGATGGTGTTCGTCCTTGTCAGCAAGTTGGGTTTGCGCGCCAGCAAGCTGCTCGTCCTTCATTGCGAGCTGCGCGTCTTTCACGCGGACATCGCCGATCGTGGTAGCAAGCTGTTCGCTCTTCACTGCGAGCTGCTCGCGTTAGCGCTCGAGCTCCTTGTCCTTCTTCTTGAGCTGCACTTGGTGTTGCCTACGAATGCGTTCGAGCTTTGCGTGGTGCTCGCGCATCATGTTGTTTTCGACCTGCAGCACGGCACTGCGGATTTCGTGACTCATCGTTGATCTGTCGTCGGCGTTGATGTTGGTTGCGCGTCGTTTGCGCTGGGCTGCTGACGCGCGCTCTTCGTCGTCGGGTTCGTCTTCATCATGCTGTTCGTCATCGCTCTCTTCATCGTGCTCTTCGTCATCGCGCTCTTCGTCACGCTTGTCTTCATTGCGCTCGTCGTCGCGCTCGTCGTCTTCCACGGCCGTCCGCTCCGTCGCCGTTCGCTCCGCTGCTTCGACGTCGTTGTTGCCCATGATGTTGTGTTGCGATTTTGAAAATGAAAAAGACAAAAGCGAAAAAAGCGCGGGCGGTCTTCACTTAAGTACGAAGTTGTGTGCGTATTTTGTATGAGCGGGCCTGAGATGTGCGATTGCCCATCACTGATTGAATGTGAATTGCAGTGACGTTGTACTCGATGTTTGTATGCTCAAGTGCAAGTGACCTGCATTCGATTTGTATAAAACTTTACATGTTTTATACAACTTTTTAAAACAAAAAACAGGCGTGAGTTCACAAACTCACTCACTTTCAAATTTGACGTCGAGCCATGAAGCGTGTGCGCGACTCAAAATGTGTCACTGAGGCGAAGTGCCATGGATGTGGGAAAGGGTTCAAGACTCGCGGCCTCAAGCGCCACCAGAAGTTCTGCAACGACCTCGAGGTGCTTGACTACAAGTTTTTTATCGTCGAAAAGCACGTCTTCCGCAACATCCTCAGCTTCTTGAGCAACCAGACGATTGTCAAGCTTCAGAGCATCACTGGTGACCGCTACCCGCAATGCGACCGCGAACTCGCTGTGTACTGCTGTGCGTGCGAGAACGACAACCCAGTCATCGTCGACGGAGTGTGCTACGAGTGCGCTCGTGATCGAGACGACTACAAGCCACGCATCACGAAGACGGAAGCGAAGAATCAATACGGCATCGACGTTGCTGGCATCCCGTGCGAGGAGCGTCGTCGGTACACGCTGTACAAACGCGTTGACCTGGAGAAGCGCGTGTTTCAAGTGTTTGGATCACGACTGGAGTGGGCAAAGAGCATCGCTCAGCGCAATTCGCGGGTTAAGAAGCTGGCTGCCTCCAAGCGGAAAAAACTGGACGACTACAATGCATATCTTGCGACCCTGTCGCCTGCATTCGTGCAGTACATCAAGAACATCGGCGCCACTGTGCCGCGTGATCAGCTCGGCATTTGCTGCGAGCGATTCACGGCACTTTCGTCAGCCTTGGCTCAGAGCAAGCTCAGTCTGCGAAAAGACTCTCGCCTGTGCAAGCTCTACATCACCGCGGGCTCCGGAGTCGTCGACGAGATCGTCGACATGATGGAAGAGATGAAGTTTCTCTACGCGCACACGAAGTACTCTTCGCGATGTAAAGCCAGAATCGAGTCCTTCCGCGAGTTTGACGACGAGTTGTACCCTCGTGATGAGTACAACGACATTCTACAAAGTTGTCGAGAGGACGCGAAGATGGAGCTGTGCATCGAGTACTTGGAGGACGACAAGGGCTTGGCGCTGCCACGAAAGTGGGAAAAGTGCTGCGAGCGGTATCGAGACGTGGTGGTCGCCAATACGGACACGAAGAAGAGGATATGGTATATCTATACTGGGAAGGGAAGAAAGCCAATGCGCGCGCCGAGTCCGAGCTAGTCCCACGGGGTTTGCACTTAGTTGTGTCATTCTTTTGAAAAACATGGTCAAAGTTGGTTCACGTTGATGCACAAAATTGGTCATATAGCCGACATTGGTATCTATGTGAACAGCATCACAAGATGCCCAAGTACGTGTATTCTGCCAAAGTTAGAGACGTGTATGATATCGCTCCCGAAATATCACGCAGGAGAAGGTCTTCCAGTGCACGATGTGCAAGCTAAGGATGGATCGAGACGTGAATGCCGCGCGCAACATCTTCCTCAAAAACGAACACTTACTCACCTGGGCTCTTCGAGCTCGGGTACCCGGAGAAGCCTACTCCGAGGTTGTTAGGTGCACTAGGGCAACTTAGTGTATCGACCCGAATCAAAAGAAGAAGATCGCTCATTTGACATGCTGGTACTTTGGTATCTCATGGTAATTTGGCGATCTTCTGAGGCGAATGGAAATTCCTTGGACAGAGCGGCGCTGAACAATCGCGCGAACCAGCGCAATTCGAACAACATGGCGTACTACGGTAGTCGCGGAAGATCCGACAATTCGCAAAAGGCGGCGTTGAATAATCGTGCGAATCAACTCAACTCCAACAACCAGCGCTACCACTCCAGCCGCGGATAATCGAGCGACAACTAGGCACCAAGCGCGTTCGATTAGCAGTTCAATTTCAGTAAACTGCTTTCCCTCCATATCCCCTGGACTACATATTTTGTTTTTTATGCTTTCACAGCGTGAGGTCAAAATCACATGATATTGTTAGTAAAAATAGCAGCACATCCACCAATCAAGTCTCTCCATTCAGCAATCATGGTTCTTCAGTATGATGACAAATACGTGAAGATGCATTCTACCTACAAGGCGATTCTTATGGCAAACAAGAAGAAGATCAATTGGGACACGCTTTCGAGCAACCCTGCGGCAATCAAGTTTCTGACTGCAAATCAAGACGAGATCGACTGGTCGTTTCTTCATACAAACCCTGCGGCGATCGAGTTGCTGACTGCGAACCCAAGGAAGATCAA
>JAADVK010001128.1:0-11618 GCA_023334975.1 Globisporangium sylvaticum
CAGTAGCAGCTGGGGTCGCAGCAGGGAAGTTGTACGGCAGGCTCGGGCATGGCGTGTCCTCGCTGTCATCGCCGTCAACTGGTGCAGGGGTAGACACACCCTTACCACCCGTAGGAGTCGCTGGAGTCGCAGCTGGGAAGTTGTAAGGCAACGTTGGGCACGGAGTGTCCTCGCTGTCGTCGCCGTCAACTGGGGCTGGGGTACCCTTCGAACCACCAGAAGAAGGAGCTGGGGTGGTCACACCGTTTCCGCCAGTGGTAGACGCTGGAGTAGGAGCTGGGGTGACACCTTCCTTACCTGGAGCTGGAGTAGAGTCACCCTTACTTGGCGAGGAAGTTGCAGGGGTTGGAGCTGGAGCAGTCTCACCCTTGCCTGGCTTGGTAGCCGCTGGAGTTGGAGCAGGGGATTCCTTCGAGCTACCAGACGCTGGCGCTGGAGTCTTGACACCCTGGCCACCCGTGGTGGTCGCAGGGGTTGGAGCTGGAGCAGTCTCACCCTTACCTGGCTTGGTAGCCGCTGGGGTCGTAGCTGGCACTGGCTGCTTCGTCGTTGGAGATGGCGTTGGCGCCTTGGTGGTTGGCGCTGGTGTTGGCGCCTTGGTGGTTGGCGCTGGCACAACTGGCTGCTGCTGCTGCTGCTGCTGCTGCCCGGCGCTCACAGGCTGGTAGCCGCCGGCGTTGTCAAAGTTGTAGGCGCCGGCCGAGACGACGGACGCCGCCATGGCGGCCGCGACAATCGTGCTGGTGATCTTCATCGCGACGAGCTGTTGCTTTTTTAGGGGGTTGAGGACGGACAGAGAGGGGGAGGGACAGAGAGAACTGGAGGTGGTCTATGTATTCGCCTGCTTGTCTGAGGATGGATGGATTCAGAGAGAAGCTGCTCGAGGTCGATGCGGCGAATGCGAAATGGTCAACTGACTGCGAGCGGAGAGGGGAGGCGTGCACTCAGAAGCAAATTCGGGAATGAGGCAAATCGGCTGTTCGGTAAGGGGAAAAGGCTCGGCGCGCGGCCAGCGAGCAAGACAACCACAAGCAAACACAGTTCACTGGC
This sequence comes from Globisporangium sylvaticum, assembly GCA_023334975.1. Lineage (NCBI taxonomy): Eukaryota > Oomycota > Peronosporomycetes > Pythiales > Pythiaceae > Globisporangium > Globisporangium sylvaticum. Next base: position 1,051 of record JAADVK010001128.1, read on the forward strand.
TTTTTTTGCGCTCCTCCCGCGGTTTCCCTTCCCCTCTCTCTCTCTTTTTGGCTCGCTCTCTCTATGGCCCGAACATCATCACTCGCTGCAACAATGCGCTTGTTGCAGTGAATCGCCTTCTCTCTTGCACGCGCGCTTGCACCCAAGCGCAAATGTGCGAAAAACAGCCATCTGGGACGCAAACGCGACAGTTTTATGGTGGACGACGCCGCGAAGTGACGCCGCCTTGCGCGCTGACTCTTTTTCACACAAAAGGCTCAGTTGCTCGTGGGCTTTGTATGGCCGAGAGGAAACCTGCCTCACCATTTGGATGGCCCGTCTGCACTGCCGATCCCCTATGCGCCTGATTCGACAACATCCGAGCCGAAACGGCAAAAGAGAAACGCATGGAGATTCGAATAGAAAAGCGGGATCGCGTCACAATGTGACGACGACCACGACGACGACGGCCTGGACCTAACCGCGAACCTTTTCTGCAGGAGTTCAGCGCAAGCACACAATCAATTTGCACAGGTCTCCTACATAGCTTACTCAAGAGTACGCAAATTCCTGAACATATAAAGTTCGACAAATTTGCAGGGAATGCCTCCTCAAATCAAATCTGACCCAGCATCCACGCTGTGCAAGCCCATGGCCGCGAGCATTTCTCCGCTTGTCCCTCTGTTGCTTGAAGTTGATTTGTGCTGGTGCGCGAACGCACGTGCACTCGTTAATCCTGCACATCAACACGCACACAGGTCGACCTGTTCAAAACATCCACTCACTCATTTACATATCGAGGCTTTCTCAACGACTTGTTCACCTGGCCGCGAAAAGTTTTAAAGACTGGGTTCCGCGCACTTTCGTTCACACCATCTGCATCAAGATGCCTCATTCAGATCCTAACGTGTGCATCTGTCTATGAGAGGATGGCATGAACGCAGTCTAATTCACTCCCGTCACTATGTATAATCCATGTGATTGATGCGAGTGTATGCGTGCGCCTTGGTTCGGATTTGCTTTGGTTTGCTCTGATCTGCCGGGTGACAACCAACGGCACTCACTCGGTGGAGAGGCACTCGCTCGCGCTGGCTTTCTCGAGCTGACTGAATCATCCGCCAATGGCTCCCTGATTACTGTCGCGTTGTGCCGTCCACCCTTGTCGATAGACTGAAGAACTCAACTGGACTTGCTTGCTGTTTGAAAGCCTCTTTCACGATCGAAGACGCGATAAATAGGACCTGCAAAGCAAAAGCTGGTTGATTGGACGAATCATACAGCAACTCGACCACTTAACGACAACCCTCGACTCGACGTCAGCATTTTTTGTACCAGACACGCAGGTTCTCGCTCACCAGCCGGTAGGCGAGCAGCCCGAAAGACGATGACGACGGCTGGCTTTTGACCGGCACGCGCGCGACCATATTGGATTTTCCGGTCTGAACAACAGCGATCGTCTTGTCCGACTCTCCCCGCCTCTATCGGTGTTGGGTCTCTGCCGTTGTTTGAACTGGACGTTGACCAGAAAGCGGATCTTTTGAGTGTCCGTCCGTCCAGGCAAGTCAGACAGTTTCTGCTCTTCTGGTATCAAAGATATCTCGGGGCGAATGTTCTATTGCTTCTATTATGGAGCGATAGATAGTCGCACATCATACGCATCTAACGGAACTCTCAGCAGGCTTGTCCACTATGCCACCATCGTGATTTGCGCAGGATGTGAACGACTCAAGCAACAAGGCGGATGAGGGTCGGAAGCCTTGGTGGCTTCTTGCCTGTCGCTTTGAATCGGGTCCATCTGGAAAAAGCCTGATCTTCTTCATCTTCGCCCAGCTTTTACAGGTGAGGAATCAGACAACGGACTTTGTGTCTGAGTCTGATATGGGAGCTCTTCATCTCATCTGAGCCCAGCGATTGGAGAGCACCAGATGGCTACATTTTTGAAGCTCGTAGCTCCACAGTGCCTTGAAATGAATGCATGCGAGTCCATCATGATGGTTTCGAGCGGATGGACGCCAAGCGCTGATTAACAAGATACCTCTCGCACACATTCTCATTTTGCATCACGTCACGAAAGACTCACCTATAATAAGATGCTTGACGAACTCGCGCTTGGCACACCGCAAGCGTCAATAGAAATGGTGTGATTGTGCGCGCGCAGCATCGCATGTTCGATCGATCGGTATTCTTTCGGTGGGAGTGGTTGATGATACCCGCTCGCTCGCTCTACCTATCTCTGTTGCGTCAAGTGCACTTGGCAAGTAACCGCCTTCTTTCGAACAAGCAAGCGCTCTCAATTTTGGCGGGAGTATATATTCAAACTTGGTATCCTCTTCTGGTTTATCACGCAGCGCTAATCCTCCAAAGAAGTGTCGTGAAGGCAGCGAAGGCTATGCATGTCAGAAAAGTCGGGAGTCGCTGACAGAGATCATGTTCGTCTCTTAGGATTACCCAATTTCAGAAGAGAAGGCCGAAGGCACAAACCCCGACGAAGTAACTCCAAGAACACTCTCGGTCTGCGCCAACACGGACACTGCATCACGAATATTTTCTTTCGGTCGCGCTGTCAACACGATTCGTCGAGGCTTTTCAGTGGCAAAGTTACGAGAACGCCAGCGTCATCCGCGTCGAGGACTGCAGTCGGTTGGGTATTCCATCGCTCAGCAAATGGTATGCAGAGAGCAGTATGGTAGTCCAGCTGAAGTTTCAATGATAATCTATCTATCCACACAAACAACCTACCACCATTGCTTCATATTACTTCAGATCGTTATGGTCCTCCTTCACCGCATCACCCTCATGAAAGCGACACACAGTGGGCAAGGCATTGTGCGCCACAATGTCTACACGCGTCTGCGCAGCTGTGGGTTTCAACCACATCTCGACCGCAAATTGCGTGAATAGAGGAATCGCATGCACGCCTCCAACGACCATTGAACCTCTTCGATACTGTAGCTCTTGGTTCTCTACTCTAGCGTTTGATCAGTGATGGTAAGTCTCACATCCGGCTTCGTGTGAAGTCGCGATCTACGACAACCGCCTCCATCGAGAAATACAACGCAACTCCAGCAAGCAGATGAGCCCAGGCATGATCGATCACACGATGTCTCAACGTTGTTGTCGATAAACAACAATACCTCTAAGTCCACGGTAGTGTCCCAAACAAACACTTGCGATTCTTCTTCGATACTCGAGTTGTTTCAGTAGTGCCTGCGTTTCTTGGTCATCTCCGTGGTAATTTGGAGCTGCAAAGTCCTAAAACCAGTCGAATATCACTTATCACCACGAGAAACTTCCGCTCCAGTACTCACTGATCCCAGCCATCCAACCGATGAGGTAGATGCGATGCTGTATGCACCTAAAAGTAACTTGTATCCGAGTTCTAACCACCTACGGTAGTCGTTGAGCTAGGTTTCCTTGGATCAAATAGACGTCCGGACCTGGAAATCGTTGCTAGTACATCCTGTCTGGTTGCATTGCGTAGCCGCTGCTGGATCGTGCTTTTTGTTAGACTGGGGTTGCTGGTGGTGACAAGTGACGAGTTCGACGTTGGGTGAGGTTGATCAAGTACAAACAGGTGGCCGTGATCGCTTAATCTCGCCATCCAGCCGCCATGATGGTAGGTTCGTATCAGCACTGACATCACGAAAGTTCTTTGTCGACCTGCGACGTTGAAGCACTCCCATTCAATCTGACTTTCCACTAGATCAGCCTTGAATGAAGTGCTGCTCTTACTACGCCAACACACGACTCGAGTAAGTCAAAGCACCAAAGTTGCTTACCACCCTTCTTCTTCTCATTACAAGCTGACAGAGTTATCGCTCGCACGAAACTCTACTTCTGGCTCGCTCCATACTTGCGGTCGTTTTGCGAAATGCACACCACGCGTTAGACCCGTCGTCGACCATTTCTGGCGTCGACACTTTGGAGCAGCAGAATGCGGAGTCAAGCCAGTGGTTCCACCGGGTTTGTTTGTTTCACACTCAGATCTCGTCCATCAAGCTGGCTGTTCGGTCGGAGGGTTCAAACGAGCTCACACTTCTCTCTCGCTTCCAAATCGGGCTCCGGTCTCAGCTAAACGAATAGTCAATCGCTTGACAGTCAGGGCTGAAGGTGTCTTCAAGAGCCTTGGTTGTGGTGCAGATTTCTGGTGGTACGTTCGCTGAGGGTAACGCAGTTGGAGGAAGGCGGACTCTTTGCAACCAGAGATACCGAAGAGCGGCCTTGCTCCCGCACAGCACTGACGCACTTTTCACCTTGCACCTCACGCGTGTTCGTCCAGTGAAGCTCTCACTTGCACGGTTGTCGCACTACTTGTGCTTTGCTGTGCTGGAAACATGACGTCACGCTTGGTGTACGCTCGACTGCAACTCTCACTCACACGCTTCGGTGCTACTCCAAGTCAGCAACACGCATGGGGCCTTGGAAATGTCGAGCTTGTGTGATGGCCGTTGCTTTCCCAATCAGACACACTCGCACACGCATTCTGGTTTTGACGCACCAACATCCTCCACGCAACGAGTCAGTAGGTCGCATTGGCAAAGTCGACCCCCCAACGCTGGGACTTGCCCACCCCGCTTTCAAGTTTGCTGGTATAAACAGCGATTCGCGCCGCTCGTACGATGCAGCCTCTTCTGTAGTAGTAGGCAGCGAAAGACAGCGGGCACGCACGTGCACACACCTTGCAGTGGAGCTGGAGAAGCTTCATGCCCAGTGCTGCTGGCGCGAATTCGCTTCCTCTTGTCGTGCGGCTGGCTATTTCGCAGTTGATCCGTGGCGTTCTGCGGCAGTTGAAACCTCCTGGCGTTGTGGTTGTAGCACTTGCTCGACTGCAACTATCAGTACTCGGGAACCAGTCACGAGGGCGTTCATCTCGTCAACTTGAAGCTCGGTATCCTCTTGACTGGATACAGAAATTTGGATCACCACCGCCATCGCGTCCACAGGAAGACACAGCAGATCCGCTTGTCGCCATCGACAGCCCTGCACTCTCGTCGTGTGCAGCACCAGCGCGTAGCGATTCGGCGCACAACACCTTCGTCATTCACAGTCCATGATCGTTCTGTCCAATTGATCACGCTGGGGGATGCGTGACTTGCTGCCAAATTCAAATGAATGACACGTCCCTATTTGAGCACAATATAACCTGCTTTGTAAAATATCGAATAATAGAGTTTGCACCTTGTGTCCATTTGACTGGCTTGATGACATCAAGACGACGGGTGCTGATTCGTGAAGTGTACCAGCCGAAAGCATAGAGAAGAGGCAAAAGAGAGAGCTGTCCTCGTTCTCTCCACCGTGCAGAGAGAAAAAAGAAGACGGAAAGATCATGACCTGCAGTTAATCGCACGCCTGACAAGAGACGCCACTAAGGAAGGCTGCAAGCCTGTACACTTTAATCTTAACAGCCCTCAATCTTTTTGCAAGTGATGGCACCGTCACACAAGACGAGACATTTGAAAACAGCGTTTCACAAGCGCTGTCATGCTTTCATGGTACAGCAGCTTCGCGCTGTTCAAAAATGAGAGCTGGCGATCGAGTTGAACGAATTGTTTCGATGAAACAATGAGATGCAACCATTGATGTGAAGCAATTGTTTCACAATTCAATTTCACTTCGTTCGTCGTCCTCTCATGTCTCCACCAATTTTCATTTATACTGAAACCAATTTTCAATTGAAAATTGGTTTCAGTATCAAATCCATTCTTCTGAACTTAACACACGCCGAAATCCTCGAAAAACATCGAGGAACTGTCCGAAATCAGAACCCGTACCCACTCACCCATTTGACCCGGTTCTGCCCACTACAATGTAACGCTCCATATTCTTTAAATCAGTGCACGCTTACAATTCAAACATTCCAAACTTCAGGTTGAAAAAGCACTGCGACTTTGGTACTGGTATATGTTATATAACTGACCTTGGGACTGATACAAGTGCTTGAGGTTGAATTTGATGCCACTCATCTCCTTATATGTCTCTTTTCTATCACTTTGAACTCGTCCCCGTCCGCCCATCTGCCGTGGACCCTCCGTCCGCCCTTCCCGCCTTGGTCACTGCGGTGATAATGATCAACCAGCAAGGTTGGTCCTCACTCACTTGCTGGTGCAGCGCCTTCAGTGCGGAGACCTCGGTGCTGAGCCCACTCGCCTGCTTCTCGGCAAGCTCAAGTCGCGTCCCACTGGCACCCAAGTCGCCCATTGCGTTGCCACGGCACAAGAGCTCGACCGACACCACGCGCTCGCGGGATTCAGTGCGTCGCTCGCCAGAACACCAGCATAGCACGCTCGGAGCCAGTCAAGGCAGGCAAACATGCGTCTGGTGATGGCGCTGGCGACAGCTGTGACCGCGACTGGAGCTGCTCTTGCTGAACAAGAAGCGGTGAACGCACAGCCAGCAGCGCTGCTGCGCATCCCGCTGGAGAACTACGACCAGATGCAGTTCTACGGCAAGATCAGCGTGGGCACGCCGCCGCAGGAGTTCAACGTCATCTTTGACACGGGATCCAGGTACGCCGAATTGAGCTGTTGATGCTGCTGTGCGCGTATTGCTTCGTACGTGAGCTAATTCTCTTGTGGACCTTTGGTTATCGTGCAATACGCAGTGATATCTGGTTACCAGAGGCGTCGTGTGGCGTGTGCGCGGGCAAGCGCCGGTACCAGCCGTCCGCATCCACCTCGTACGTGCCATCTTTAGCTCGCATCATCACGTCCCACTGCTGCTGTTGGTGATGTTGCTCACAATTTATTTGGTGCACTCGTTATGCAGCCACGAAGAGGTCCCCGAGTCGTTCCAATTAGAGTACGGCAGCGGCAACGCGTCGGGCAACATGATGCGCGAGACGCTGGTGCTCGGTGACGGCAGCAGCACTGGCACCAGTAGCCTCACGCTCTCGAACGTGCGCATGGGCCGCGTCAACATCACGTCCAAGCGGCTGCAGCGATTCCAGGCGGACGGCATCGTCGGCCTTGGGTTAGAGGCGCTGTCGATGATCACGAAGCCGAGTCTCTTTGCGTCTGCCAAGTCCGAAGACAGTGCGCTGCTTGCACAGTTCTCGGTGTACGTGAATCCGCTGCCGAGCTATTTGCCGTCGTCTCAGCTGATCCTCGGTGGCGCGGACACCTCGCTGGCGAGCGGTAGCATTGGTGTTGATAGAGAGCAAATTGATGGTGACGACGACGCAGTGCAGTGGCACCATTTCCCTGTGATCCCGTACCCGGACGCGAGCTCGCACGGCTTCTGGTCCATTCCCATGCACGAGCTGGCAGTTCTTCCAAACCTCAGCCTTGACCACCCCAAGCAGCACAAGCAACAGCACAAGGCAGCACTGCCAATTGCGGTAGACCTGAAAGCACGAGTAAGAGCCCAGAAGCACGAGAGTCACGTCGCCCACATTGTTGTGTCCAAAGGCGCGGTGGCCATTGTGGACTCGGGCACGTCCGTGCTGCTCTTCCCCACGCGCGTGTTCAACCAGACGATCGAGACGATCCAGCGCCACCTGAGGCGCAACCACGCGGTTGAGATGCGCGAGAACGAGTTCGCGATCAGCGGCTTTGCGTGCTCAGACTGCACGCCCGAGATGTTCCCGTCGCTCGCGTTCTCGTTCCAAACAGGCGGTGACAAGGAGTCAAAGATGAAGACGCTGGTGCTCCAGGGACTCGACTATGTTCGCTGCGATGGGGACCTCTGCATGCCGCAGATCGACATGCACTCGCTGTTCACTCAGCCGGCATCATCGAGCGACGCGGACAAGAAGAAGAAGAAGGGTAGTCCACAAGAACAAGAACAAGAAGACGTGATCGTGCTCGGCGCGATCTTCCTGCGCGCGTATTACACGCTCTTTGACGTCCAGGAGCGCCGCGTGGGCTTTGCGTGCGCCGACCACGGACGATGCAACGGCGGCCGCAACCCGAAGCTCCAGTTCTACGCCGACTTCATCTCGGACAGAGGCAGCTTCACGGTGCTCTTCTGGACGCGCTTCTACTTCTCCACGGGCGTCATGATGCTGCTGCTCGCCGGCGCGCTGCTCTGGACGATGCTCACGACCGCAAAGGACGACGATGGGGATAACACAGTGGCGAAACTCGCGAAGCCGTCCAGTGAGCTGGAACTAGGAAATCTTGATCAAGAACGCAACAGCGATGCGAAGTGTGAGGCCGACGGTGACAACACAGTAGACGCTGCTTCGCTGCACGACGCTGGAGCGTCGAATCGACTGGTCTCGTGGCGGAAGAGCATCTGCTTTGAAGTGTAAGATAGGAGTTGATTGTAGTTCTTTGTAGATTAGAAATCGGAAATCAGAGTAACTCCGACATATTTACCTGAGTTGTCAAGATTTGCTTGGCTTGCACCAAATACATGCAAATAGACGCTAGAATTTTGATGAAAGTGTGTGTGGCAGCAGTGAATCGCGTTATCCAAATAAGCGCGCTAAACATGCGCCTTGTGGTTCGGTACTCGGTCATCCAGAACTCTGCGCCAGTCCTGAGAGTTACTCCACACTGAAAGATACCAGGAGCGTGGCAAATAGAACGACTGTGTGCGATAGATAGCCAAGTGCAGATGCACTGCTGCTTCTCAGTCTCTTTCCGCTTCTCTAAGCGGTTGCTGAACCAATTTCCTCAACGGACAAGATCACAATCCTTCGCGAATAATACCAGTAATAAAGCAAATCGACGCCAGGATTTTGCTACTTTCCCCATTCTAAAGTTTGTAACATGAGGGCTCTTTTATTTGCCAGTCAATGCAGTGCTGCCAGCACTTCGGTACCCAACCAGTTTGAACCAGATTGCAACTACAGCAAGGTTTGCTCGTGTTGGAACTTTTTGGAGGCTGGACTCGCTGCACATCAAGAGAAATAGCAAGGGATTTCGACAATGAATGCGGGTTTCTCTGTTTGGAAGCCTGGAAATATATGAGCGCCTAGCATCCAGCTTGGGCCGTCCGAGCCCGCTTTCAACATACTGTAGTACGTCGTATCCTAGAGCTATTGCATCCTTTGTCGAGTCGACTGCCTACTAGTACCCCAGCCCCGCTCACCAGGTTTCAAGGATCAATGCCAGCTGCTGCGTCAATTATCTTGGCAGGCTGGCACTTAGAGCGGCTCGCGTGAAGTACCCAAGTTGGACTTCGAGAGACGAAGTACCTCTCATCCAAGTATGCACCGGTTGTATTAAAATGAGAGCTAATTTGGCAAAATACCAACTCGCGTGCTTGCGACGATATGTTTGCAGCGATGATGCTGGACGTTACTTGGCCGTTACCCGCAGATGATATATCTTCAGTATCCTCCGAGCGATTTCCCAACCCATTCTGACGTGAACAGACGACTGACACTTCCTAATGCGATGGCCATTCGTGAGATTGGTTGGTGTCGCTCGTTGTCAAGACAAGATTCGTGCGTGGGTGGTGTGGAGCTTTGCCGACAATTCCCATCAGGTTAGACCACAACACTGGCAGAGAAGTTCAGTATATTGAGTGAGGAACATGAGTTTCCCGTAGGTACTGTAACATCTTCCAGCAGTTGGAGATCACCTGAATAGATAGATCAACTTGCGAGCAAAGAGGAAGCCAAACAGGAATATGAATACAACGTTCCTTCTCGTAGAATTAAATGAGAATTACTGTTTGGGGGACCTAAAAGGGAGCCCCTATCAAGATGCGACCACACAAGACATGCACTTTCGATATATAGCGCCATGCAGCAGCTGTACACACCAGCACCAGCACCTCGTTTCGGTTGGGTGCCTCAACTCCTTAGCGAGATTCTCGAACGGCAACGAACACCGTCGCAGTGCTCCCATCCATGTCCTGGTGTTCCACCTCAATTCCTCGACCCGTCGACACGTAAGACCTGAAAGCACCCGAGTACGGCTGCTCCCACGCAATCTTGACCTCCGACCCGTTCATGGTGTACACCACATCGCCATAGGATCCCGACATCTCCGCATCTTTCTTCGCGTGGAAGCCTGCTTCGCTGCTCTGCGGCGCGATCGCTTCGGGAAACTTCACGTACGGATCGCTGGTTTTCTTGCCAGTGTGGATGCGCACCTACGAAAGCGTCAGGGCGTGCCGTTGCGAGTGGTTGGTGATGATGAACTTGACCGACACACCATTGCCGTAGCAATCTTTCAGGCGGTTGGCCTCCCTCTTCGCAGCAGCGAATCGGGAAGCCTCCGCCTCTCGCGCGTGCTGGTCGTTCGCTGCTTGGAGGATCTCGGCAGCCTTCTTCGCGTTTTCCGCTTCCTTCGTCTTCGCGGCAATCTCCTCGCAGCTTGTTCTTCACCTGTGCGTCGAGACTGATTTCCTTCACTTCCTCTTTGGTGGTGATCACAATCCGGTCCGCGCCATCGATAAAGTTGCGGAAATCCTGCGGAAGCTGGACGACCGCATTCGTCTTGTGGGCGAGCTCCTTGATCTTCTTGAGGAAGAAGATGCTGGGCGTCTTGTGTTTGCCTGCGTTGATTTGGGCGAGCACCTTGTCGCGTTTCTCTTGATCAAACTCGGGTCCTTCCACGAGCACGCTATAGAAGCGGCTCGAAACCTTGTTCACGATCACGGAAAACAGCAGTCCCTCCACTTCAATGCTGTCC
>JAADVK010001129.1:0-11595 GCA_023334975.1 Globisporangium sylvaticum
CGCCAACTACGCGACGGTCAACAAGGCGAAAGCCATGGGCGTGCTGCAGAAAGCCAAGATGGACGACGGGCTCACGCGCGCCTGGGGGCTCTACATGGCGGCGTCCTTCGCAGAGTGAGCAGCAGCACGCAGTCCTGTTGGGTTTGCTCTGGTGCAGGCTCGTCTTGTAGCCTTCTACCCATGACTTTTGGCTTTTGTGCATCTTGTGTTTTCCTTGATTCTTCTTTCCGCGAGCTCTCTGGGTTCGCATTCTTCTTCTTCACGGTAAAAGACGATAATGCAGCAGCACACACAGAGATCTCTGTGGTGTTGCCGATTTGCCTTCAAATGTTCTTGTGAAGGTGTCGTTCTTGTTTGTCTGTTGGTCAAGGTGCAGCATTCAATCAGTTAATCATGTTTGCTTGTTGAAAGTGTCCTGTCGGGAAGGAGGAGCAGCGTTTGGTTAGGATTCAAATGGTGTATTAGTACGCAGGAAGATAAGGAGAGACCAAACTCATCGTTCACTTACATGAGAGAGACGTCTTCTGCTTCCTCTTCTTGCTCGTTCTGTGTATGCGCTCGCACACGTGCGCAGCCAGCACTCAGATCAGCAGGCAGGCATCATGTGCGTTGTCCTCTTTGAGCTTGCTTTGTAGCGTCATTTTTGACATCTCAAAAGCAAATATCGTACTTAAACGAGGCATCGACGATACAACAGCAGTGCGCACTCTTCAAAGTACGATTTGGAGTTGTGACACAAGCGACCCCTTGCCTCTCCCCACACAACACAATCACCACCTGGTTGTGAGAGGGTGGCATTTGTGTGGGGATGGTGGCAGTAGCCTCGCCAGTGGAAGATTTTGCTTGTGTTTCTGTGGTGATAAATCTTCTTTGGCCCGACGCCCGATACAAGAGCCAAGAGCCAAGAGCAAGCGACCACCATGATGATGGTGAGCAGCTACGCTGGAGCAGAGGATAGAGGACAGAGGATATACCGGCGGACAGGAAGGGGAATGTCTGTGTATATGAATGTGCTGTGCGTGGTGCTGACGCTTCTTTCTGTATGTATGTGTGTGTGGCTCTATTCGTTTCTCTCTCTCTCTATGTTTGTGATACTGGCGAGCGCAGCAACCGCAGATCATTCTGCTCAAGGAGGGCACCGACACGAGCCAGGGAAAAGCGCAGCTGATCAGCAACATCAACGCGTGCCAGGCCGTGATGGAGGCCGTGCGCACGACGCTCGGACCGCGCGGCATGGACAAGCTCATTCACGCCGGAAACAAGGTACGTCGCGCATGCCATTTTGAAGATTCTGGAAGAGCGTAGTGGCAGTGAACGATCGGGGCGTGTATGTGCTAATGGCTTTTGCTTTACGTGGACGTTATTATTCCCCTGCAGACGACGATCTCGAACGACGGTGCGACGATCATGACCCTCTTGGACGTCGTCCACCCTGCTGCGAAGACGCTCGTGGACATTTCGCTGTCGCAGGACGCCGAAGTCGGCGATGGCACCACGTCGGTCGTGCTTCTCGGCGCCGAGTTCCTGCGTCAGGCCAAGCCATTTATTGAGGAGAACATGCACCCACAGCTGATCATGAAGGTATGCTGCACGTTGGCATGAACTGGTTGTGTGTCATCCCAATGCCTCAGTGAACTAATTCGCTTTGTTCTGGATACTATTTCATGAATGTACACACATAGAGCTACCGCAAGGCTGGCCAGATCGCGGTGCAGAAGGTCAAGGACATCCAGGTTCGCGTCGCGGACTCGGACATTGTCGGCCGCCGCCAGATGCTCGAGCGCGTCGCTGGTACTGCGCTCAACTCCAAGCTGATCTCCCGTCACAAGCCATTCTTCTCGCCAATGGTATGGAACTTTTCTTGATGTTGTATCTGGAACAGATTGATATTGATACATTTATGTGTACACTGTTACACAGATTGTTGACGCTGTGCTCAGTCTCGATGACACGCTTGACATCACGATGGTCGGCATCAAGAAGGTGCAGGGCGGTTCGGTCACGGACTCGTTCCTCGTGAACGGTGTCGCGTTCAAGAAGACGTTCTCGTACGCGGGCTTCGAGCAGCAGCCAAAGTCGTTCAACAACCCAAAGATCTTGCTGCTCAACGTCGAGTTGGAGCTCAAGTCGGAGAAGGAGAACGCCGAAGTGCGTCTCGACGACCCAGACCAGTACCAGTCGATCGTCGACGCCGAGTGGAACATCATCTACGAGAAGCTCGAGCTGTGCGTCAAGAGCGGCGCGCAGATCATTCTGTCCAAGCTGCCAGTGGGCGACTTGGCGACCCAGTACTTTGCGGACCGCGGCCTGTTCTGCGCCGGTCGCGTCGCGCAGGACGACATGGAGCGCACGCTGCGCGCCACGGGCGGTGTGGTGCAGACCTCGGTGCACGACATGAACCCGTCGGTGCTCGGCACGTGCGGTCGCTTCGAAGAGCGCCAGGTCGGTAACGAGCGCTTCAACATCTTCATGGACTGCAGTCAGGCCAAGAGCGCGACGATCGTGCTGCGTGGTGGTGCCGAGCAGTTTATCGAAGAAGCGCACCGCTCGGTGCACGACGCGTTGATGGTCGTGAAGCGCACGGTCGCGTCTGCGGCGGTCGTCGCCGGCGGCGGTGCGATTGAGATGGAGGTGTCGCGCCACTTGCGCCAGTACGCGCGCACGATCGAGGGCAAGGCCCAGCTGCTGGTGAACGCGTACGCGAAGGCGTTCGAGATCATCCCTCGCCAGATCGCGGACAACGCCGGCCACGACTCGACAGATATCCTGAACCGACTGCGCCAGAAGCACTTCAAGGACCCGGAAGAGGGCAAGTGGTTCGGCGTCGACATCAACTCGGGCGGCATCTGTGACACGTACGAGTCCCACGTGTGGGAGCCGGCGGCGAACAAGATCAACTCGATCGCGGCGGCGACCGAAGCGGCCTGCTTAATCTTGTCGGTGGATGAAACAGTGCGTAATCCAAAGTCGGAGCAGCCGCAGGGCGGTCCAGGTCAGGGCGGCGCGCCGATGAGCGCAGCGATGGGCGGCCAGGGCATGCGCGGCATGGGCATGGGTGGCCGCGGCGGCGGTCTCGGCCGAGGCGTGCGTGCGTTCCGCGGCAAGGGCGGCGCATAAATGCGCGTGGTGGTGAAGTCAGCCAGCCAGCCAGTAGCGCCGTTAGCCAACGCAGGTGCAGCCTAGGAAGTAGGAGTCTTTTACTTGCGTGCCTTGTAGCCAGTGGACGCTCGTCGTCTTTCTCTTTTATCCATCGCTCCCGCATACACACACACACCAACTTATTTGAGTAATAGGAAACAAAAGCCATACAAACAACAATAAGAACCAGACACCGCTGGCTGCATTGCATTTGACACACACCATTTTCCCATTGCTGATTGTGATTGCGGCAACTGAGCTGCTCACGGCAAAAGATACGCAAGGTCAATCAACGAGCCTGTCCGTCCCGTGTTGGAGCGCTCTTCGCACGGGATTCTGTCCCTTCTTTCGCGCAACAGTGTCAAAAGTACTTTGTTTATAACCAAGCCAATTTGTTTCACAAGGGATTTCGTCCCTTCTTTTGGTCTTGACACGGGACAACGTTCCTTCTTTCGCGCCACCTTGAACCTCTTTCACGCAGGCGGCTCCAGAAACATGAAACGTCGTTCGAATCTTTTCTTTTTACGAAAGGGAAGATCTCAATGGACCTAGTGGCGAAAGGCTCGAAAGACTCGAAAGACTCGAAAGACTCGAAAGACTCCAAGACTCCAAAGCCTTGAAGGCTTGAGACCAAAATGGAAGGCCCAAGCTCAAGAGACTGAGAGGCTGCGATAACCGCCCATTTCCAAACTTCCCCCCTTTGGAAGCCTCACAGGAAAGCAAGAGCTCCCAGGTCACGCGAAAGAGATCCATACACCATGTTGAGTATGTACATCATGCGCGTGTGTATTTTGCTCTCTATGGTGCTCGCTCTTGTCTGGCGCAGCGCCTGGTCTCACGCCACCTGTCCATTGACTTCTCCATACTCACTCTCTTCTTCTTCTTCCTCTGAATCGTCATCTTCATCATGCGCAGCTCGCATGCTCAAGCAGAACCGCGGGTTCATCGCCGGCGCCGGTGCTCTGTCGCTCGGCCTCGTCGCCGCCAACTTCTCTGCCGCGACGCCAGCGGAGAACGCGTCGACCTCGGACGTGCTCCAGGACATCTCGCTGCGTCTGCGCAACATTGAGAAGGACCTCGGCATCAGCGGCGGCGCGACTCCTAGCTCCAAGTACGACAACTACCCGGTGCTGACCCCAAAGCACCGCAGCTTGATGGCGAAGAACCTGACCCCGGAGATCTACGCCAAGCTCAAGGACCGCCGCACGGCGAGCGGATACACGCTCGACCAAGCCATCCAGACGGGCATTGATACGCCGCACTTGGGTGTCGGCATCGTCGCCGGTGATGAAGAGTCGTACCAGACGTTCAAGGAGCTCATGGACCTTGTGATCGAGGGATGGCACGGATACAAGCCCACGGACACCCACAAGGTGGACATTGACTCGTCCAAGATCAAGAAGGGCAAGATCCCAGACAGCTACGTGATCTCGACACGCATCCGCGCGGGAAGAAGCGTGCGCGGACTCGCGCTCCCACCAGGAACCACGCGTGGTGAGCGCCGTGAGGTCGAGCGCGTGCTCTCCAAGGCGCTGAGCAACTTGACCGCCGACCTCAAGGGCAAATACTTCCCGCTCGCCAAGATGACCAAGGAGGAGGAGCAGCAGCTGATCGACGACCACTTCCTCTTCCAGAAGCCTGGCGGCGGCACTTTGCTCACGAACGCTGGCGCTGCGCGCGACTGGCCCGATGGACGCGGCATCTTCCACAACGACCAGAAGACGTTCCTCGTCTGGGTCAACGAGGAGGACCACATGCGCGTGATCGCGATGCAGGACGGCGGCAACGTGCAGGAAGTGTTCGACCGCTTCAGCCGCGGCGTCTCGGACGTCGAGAAGGTCGTCAATGGCGAGGGCCGTGAGTACATGTACGACGACCACCTGGGCTTCGTGTGCACGTGCCCGTCGAACTTGGGCACGGGTTTGCGCGCGAGTGTGATGATCAAGCTGCCGTACTTGGCCAACAACTCGGACCGCTTCTACTCGCTGTGCGACTCGCTCGGCTTGCAGGCGCGTGGCTCCAAGGGCGAGCACTCGCCGCCAGGACCGGGTGGCGTCTACGATGTGTCGAACAAGGCGCGCATCGGCTACTCGGAGGTGGAGCTGGTGCAGACCATGATCGACGGCATCTGGAAGCTCATTGAGCTCGAGGAAGACCTCAAGAAGGGCCTGTCGATCGACAAGAAGGTCGCCGCGCTCAAGAAGTAGAAGTACTTTGTACCTTCTGAGCTGTGCGTAAAGAAGAGTGGTGGCTCCGCCTTCATCGTGTTAGTGGCGAACTCCCACACTTGGCACCTAGTTGTACACACACTTCTGTACTGAGAAACAAACAAAAGCATGACCGTTCGTTCGTCCTTCTCGACAGAACAGAGAGGGCAAACAATCCAAAGCGACGGCGCAAATGAATCAACTATAAAAACATATTGATTTCTCTTTCTTCATGTTGCGTCTCTCTCACTCTCTCTGACACTCGCGCCGTGCTCATGTGGTTGGTCCTCTAGCGATTCCATTGCGTCATTCAGCCTGAACGTGTCTGTGGTTCTCATTATCTCTCACACGCTTAGAACACGCTGCTGATGCTTGTCATCCTCCATTCACCCTTCGTTCCGCTTGCTTACAGCTGTTTGATTGGCGACACGGCAGGCTTGAAGTGCTTGACGATCTCCAGCACCGACTTGAAGCTGAACGGCTCGGTGGCGGCCAGGTCCGCGAGCACCTTTCGGTTGAGCTCGATGCCCGATCCGTTGAGCTCGCCGAAGAGCTTCGAGTAGGTCAAGCCCTCCTGGCGCGCACCAGCGTTGATCTTCTGAATCCACAGCGAGCGCATGTCCTGTTGGCAGGTTATACGCGCAATCGTCCATAATACACGTCAGTAACAAGATAGTGAAGCGCGCCATAATACGATGCATGCTGTGCAAGCATAGCGCGCAGCAGTCATTGCCACGACGGTCGAGCAATAGCACACTGCACGCGAGCATTTACGCACGCAGAACGCGCAAATAGAAGCGATCAAACAGGAAGAAATGAATACGTACGCGCTTCTTCTGCTTGCGGTCGCGGTACTGGTACTGCAGACCCTTCTCGACGCGGTTGATGGCCGTTCGGTAGCACGAGTTGGCGCGGCCGCGGTAGCCCTTGGCCATCGCCAGGATCTTCTTGTGCTTGGACCACGACATGCTTCTTGCTCTTCTTCTGGACGGATGAACGACCGCGCTTCTTGCTCTTCGTGTGTCACAGGCGAAAATGAGCAGGAGAGTCGTCCCTCCCTGACCAAGAACCAAAATGCGGAAACCACAGCATTTCAGCCTATCATATGCATTTATCAAAGAATCACGAGACACATGATTGGACAAAAAGATGCGACCGGTGAGCAGCTCTACAAGGCGAGTCAAGCGGGCTTGACAAGAGGCGGACGGGCATTCGGGATCGATAGATTGACGCCATGCATCTCGCCGCGAGACGTGGGGCTGCGAGCATGCGCTCCCTGCGCGCGCCGCTGCCGCGCAGCCGCTCCATCAACAGCGCCGGCGCCTCGCGCTCGTTCAGCGCCAGCAGCTTCTTCAGCTCGTCGTCGAGCAGCAGCAGCAGCAGCGGCGGTACCTCGAAGACCGCTCGTGCAGCGGCGTTCTTCCTCGATGCCAAGGCTGCGTGCAAGGGCAAGCGCTGCGCACTGGGCAAGAACGGCAGCGGCATCGTGTCGGCGCCAGATTCCTGCGGCGAGGACTCGTTCTTCGTGTCGCCGAGCATCGTTGGCGTCGCGGATGGTGTCGGTGGGTGGAATGAGAACGGCGTGGACCCAGGCATGATCTCGCGCTCGTTGATGCGCAACGCGAGCGCGTTCGTGAAAAAGAACGCCGACGCGAACGTCGAGATCACGACGCAGAACATCCTGGCGTACGCGTTCAAGCAGGCGCTCCTGGACGACGCCGTGGAGGCCGGGAGCACCACGGCGTGCATCGTGCGTGTGAAGGAGTCGGATGCGGGCAAAGCGATCTTGGAGTACTCGAACCTCGGCGACTCGGGCTTCGTGATCATCCGCGACAACGCAGTCATCTTCCGCAGCAAGTTCCAGGTATGTGTCATAATGGTTTGCGGTTGTATATCAAGCAGCGCATGTGGCTAGGATTTGCTAACCCACTCTTCCCCCTTCAAAATGCACAGTATTATGGACGTGCTCCGTACCAGCTCGCCAAGATCCCGCCGCGCTTCAAGAGCTACGGCGCGATTGAGAACCACCCAAGAGATGTACGAGGCATCCATAAGACCCCTCCATACTGTTAGTTATCAACTCTGACACGTTCTGTTTGTTTGCACTTCAGGCGGATTCCGGAGAGATCGAAGTCCAGGACGGCGACATCATCGTGCTCGCGACTGACGGGGTGTGGGACAACTTTGCGCCGAACCTGGCGCGCGCGCCAACCTTCCAGCCGGTGAGTCTCATGTTTAATGGCTGCGTTCCCACGCAATGCAATCAATACCCACCTCAGCTTCTGGCGACTCAACTCATACCCTTGTGTTGCCTGCTTTAGCCTCTCGTCGCGTGGCGAAGAAACTGGCACTCGGAGGTCGCGGGGCTCGTGGATGTGGTGGCGCAGGACCCGGAGCACGCGGCGGCGAACGTGGTCAAGGCGTCGGTGACCCACAACCTCAAGCCGGACGACGTCACCGTCATCGTCGCGAAGGTCGTCTCGCTTAAACCCAAACTATAAACGATGCTTTGATTGATTGATGAGATCTTTTTTGTTGAGCTAGAGAGAGCTCAGCTCGTCGTTGTAGTTTGGTTCAAGCGCAACGAGCTCTTCGTTTTTGGAGCTCCGTATTATGTGCGTGCATGCTCTCTATCAACCGATCTCTCTTGAGCACGACCCAATGCTCTCGACTAAACTGACAGTGAGCCGAGGGCGAACAAAGAGATCCGGATCTCGCCATCGTGCCACGTCCAAAGTGCATGTTGTCCGTTGCGATCAGACCACACTCGAAGTGGCATTTTCGACATCAAATTGGACATTTACTATTCAACTCCCAAAAGCTATAACGAGCAAACATTGATTTTGACTAAGCAAAATACCGTTGTACATTAATTGTTTGACAGCTACTCGTTATTCGAGGCAGATCAAGCCGTCGAAAATTGCGCGAGGAGTGAACAGAACGGAGGAGCTCGTTGGGTGGGAAGATAGATGGCGAATGATGATGATGCGTTTGAGCTGCTGAGTTTTTCTTGTTTGCTCTGCGGAAAAAAGACTAGGCTTTGGTCCATCCATCCGCCTCAACATAGCATTCATAGCGAAGGCATACATTCTCCAAGTGACTCGCTCACCACTCTGGCTTTTCTTCCTTGCGCATGCATGTGCGTGCATACGCTTTTCATTGCTTCATTCCCACAACAAGCAGCCAGCAGAGCAGCGTCAACACCAGCGACCAAAGCTTTCCTTCTTTCGCGCGTGTGGCTGGCGAGTGTCTAATCAATTCGCGCAAAGCAGAAGAAGAAGAAGAAGAAGCCAAAAGCCGCGCCGTATTAAGAAGCGCCTATTGGCAGCCAGACAGTCGCGAGAGTGTGTTGTGGGTGGATACTTCGCGAGAGAGGCGCGTGACTAAATTATCGCATTGTGGGTGCGTCTCGGTCTTCTTCTTCGTCTTCGTCTTCGCAGCCAATCACTTGCTCACTCGTTCATTCATTCATCCGCTCACTCGTGCGTCTGACTATCCACCGCATTTGCTCTTTGCAGAAAGAGATGATCGAGCAGCCAGCGCCGCTATCAACGCGAGCGCCGCCGCCGTCCACGCCGCCACAACAGGTCCGCTTTGCAACTTCAACCCAGACGATCACGACCTCCACCACCTCGTCGTTCGCATCGTCCACAACGCGAAGGATCCTGCGGCCGAGCGAGTCGCGCGGACCCGCGCCGTACCAGTCGCAGGTCAAGATGGCGCTCCACCAGCAGCTGCTCACCGCGGGCGAGCGCCGCCGCGTGGTCAACATGAAGCACGAGTTCCACGACGTGGCGCACCAGGAGAACGGCGCGCCAAAGTCCATGAAGGTGTTCAAAGGTGAAGCGAAGGACATTTTGCACGGCATCTTCATGGTGCTGCTGCTGCGGTTCCTGTTGGCGCTCGCAGTCGTGCTCGGCGCGATCGGCGGCGTGGGGCTGCTCGTGCTGCTGCTCAAGCACCCGGACGCGTCGCTCTCGAGCTACGTGGGCAGCTATTTCCACTGATGAGAGCACGGGATTTATTTCTATTTATCAAGCGCCAGCTGACGACCGAATGGAAGCGAGCGAGAGTGCAA
The DNA here is from genome assembly GCA_023334975.1 of Globisporangium sylvaticum. Lineage (NCBI taxonomy): Eukaryota > Oomycota > Peronosporomycetes > Pythiales > Pythiaceae > Globisporangium > Globisporangium sylvaticum. Next base: position 9,424 of record JAADVK010001129.1, read on the forward strand.
GCGCGCGTCGCAGAGAGAGCGTGTGTGATTGAGGAAGCTGCTAGAAGCGCTGTGTGAATACCGCCATCGCCGTCGGAACGTTCATCACAAACGGAGCTTTCCACCAGCGAAGCCCGTCTGTTCTTGCTGTTGTTGAGTAGCTGTCGTATTTAAATAAAATGCATCACCTTACAAGGCAGAGGTTGATTGGTGCAAGTGACTGTCAGGCAGCGTACACAGACAGAGACAGCATTTAAGCAAAAGAACGCGACGTGACTTTCCAAAAATGCCCGTGGTGAGTTGGTTTGATTCTTTAGTGTGTTGCTCTCTCTGTGCGTTGTTCTTGTGTCTCCATTGCTGCCTTTCGTTTACGCTTCGAGGAAAGACTGCGCGAGATAAATAGCGGACGGGTGGGACGGCAGCAGGTAGTGCGACGTCGGGATCACCTGCGCAGGTCACGCCACCAGCAGAAGAAACAGAAGTTAAGCTTGGAGCATTATGTACCATGGAGAGCAGACCAACAAAACAAAACAAAAGCCTCAGTGTTGCATGCAGTACCTGGTGGCGAAACTCGCCCGGCAACGTGGTTTCTTCCACCATGATGGTGCCGTCGTTCGGGTAGTTAGCCTGGTTGAACGGGTTCAAACTCAGCGACCCGGAGAGAACCAGCGGGTAGCACCGGCGAGGAAGTTTGCCCAGTCGCAGATCCAACTCCTCTTGGGTCAGCGTTGCGAGCTCCTCGGCAGCGACGCCTCCGTAGCCTGCGATCCCAATGTGCTTCTTCATCGACGCGTAGTATCGAATCCTAGATACAGCAACAGAGATCAATCCATTGAACTTGTCGTCGTAGTATATACACACGAACGGGAACAGCGCGTTGCGTACCCGCGGTTCGGTGGCGCTAGCATCACGACTTTGGACTTTGTGTAATTCCAGTCAACGTAGCGGAATGCCTCCTACAGCGAGCATCATGGATGTGTACGTCCAGTTAGCAAACACAATCGCTCGTCGCATCAACAGCGCAAGGGGTTCATCGCATGGGCGCACTCACTCGAAGCACCAACGCGCCGTATCCGTGGGTCACAAAGTTGATCGCTTCGTCTGTCGTGTGCGGCTTCTGGCTCCGAAGGAACTCTCCGAGAGCTACAGAAGCGGTGGCAATAACAGCAAACAGTTAGATTGCGAGTCTAACGCGAGCGAAATACACGTAAGCGTATGGAAGAAGAGCAAGCCGTACCTTTTCCAGACGTTGCCAAGTTCTGCATGCACATCATAAGCAGCGAAATAGTAAAATAATGCACGCATGACATCTTAGTCGTTGTCAGTTGGCATGAAATGAAGAAAGCTCTTGGAAATGGTGACGAACCTGTGTGCGCGGGTGGTAGCGGAACGGCTGCACGTCGTGGTGCCTCCAGAGCTGGAAGTAGAGCTCGAGCGGGAGCAGCGGCAGCTTTCCCCCGTAGAGGTCGTGCACCGTGACGAGGATGCCGCGCGCCACAAGCGCTCCGCGCCTTCGGTCGATGGCAGCGCTCGCCATACTCACATCAATCCGCTTCCTTCGTGGCTTGCTGTCTATGGCTCTGTGTGGCGTCCGAGATCAGTCCTGAGTTCAAACGACATTCGGACAACCCTCCTTCAACAACCTTCAACTACATTGTTATGCAAGTAAAGAGGCAGTGCAGTACAGTCGCCAATGGATACACGGGAAAATCTCTCATTATCCTCTTTTCATCCAACTTGTGTGAATTCCCACGCGGGAATACAATTTACTTCGAGTATATTAATATGAATGAAAAAGGTAGATTTTCTGGTCATGTAATTGCGTGCTCACAAAATATTTGGTTGGTTTGTACTACACTAAACAATGAAGTATAAATATGTTTGAGCACCAACCTTCTTCGTTTTCTCTCTTTCAGGTTTTAGTATCATTGACAGTTCTTTTCCACTTTCGCTGCCCAGATTCTGCAAAAGTAAATGTATCGGTATACTGAAACCAAGTAGTTCTGCTGCAGAAGGGAGAAAATCCCGCCATTATGTAATCGTTGAACGTCGGGATTTATGCGTGTCATCCTTGCGCAGGGGCCATGCTAATCTTCTCTGTATCGTTCCAATTTTTACGGATGACCACCGAAGTGGTTCCTACTCGACCATCCACGCGCGCGCCTATAACTGCTTGCATTGGTCGCGCCTTCC
>JAADVK010001130.1:0-11592 GCA_023334975.1 Globisporangium sylvaticum
AAAAAAAAAAAATCAAAAGCGTCGCCTCCACGCACACATGCACACACTCTTTCAGTTGAAGGAGACGTGCGGGCGCAAAGACACGCGCCTGCGTTTTTACATGCTTTCCGAGAACGTAATTACAGCCCTTCGACGGAATCAACCAACGGCCCTCACAGGATTTCCCCACCGCCCTTCCCCCCATTATTCAGACAGAATCCTCACGTCAACCAACACCAAAGCAGATCAAGATGCTCGCCCTCCGCCGTGCCGCCGTCTCCGCCGCCCAGAAGCGCGCCGTGCTCTCCACGTCCTCCGCCATGCAGACCGCCTCGGTCTCCAGCGACTCCTTCAAGGACAAGGAGCGCGCTGCCGAGACCGCCTACTTCAAGTACGTTTGTTACGTTTAGGATCTTTTGTAGCTGCTCTGTGGGGTGTACGAGAAGCTCTGCTCGTGTGTTGCCTGGTAATAGCGATTATGTCTGTGTGATTGTCTCAGTGTGCGGAGATACTGATGGCTTGTTTCTTTGTGTGCATGTGATTGGTACGAGCAGCAAGGAAGACGAGAAGGCTCTGCGCAAGCTGTTGAAGAAGATGAAGGACCAGGCTGATGTGGTACGTGGCTGAATAAAACGAAGAAGACTTCGTGTGGTGTATCGTGCTAACAGGATCCTTTACAATGTGCTTCTAATTTTCAGAACGACGCTCCTGGCCTCAAGGCGCACGTGAACTACGACGTGACCGGATTGAACTCGATCCCAGGCTTGAAGCTGTCGCAGGAGCAGGTGGACGCGCTCCTCAAGTGGAAGCACGACCACTAAGCAGTACGCAAGCAAGCGTCGCGTCCCAGCAGAAGCTCGTGTCGCTCATTTGCTCAGCACAAGGAAAGAAAAACACTGAACCAGGTGGCGCCCCGTGATCGCTCGCGATAGTGAGTGAGCTGTGACCCGTTCCCCTCCTCCCATTTGTCCACATTCGTTCTGTGTGTGTGTGTGTGCGTGTGTGTTTTATCTCACATGAGGGGAATGGAGAGCAGAAAGCAGAAAGCCGCTTGTTTACCAGTTCGCACGAGAAAAACAAATCAAAATAATATAACGCAACAAGAAACGCACGTACAACAGAACCAAGGTGCCTGCAGCTTGCATATTCGTTTCCTCAGCTGATCATTGCGAGCGTCTTTGATTTTCCGCAGCGAATCAAAATCATCAGGACATGCGCAAATATGTCGAGGAGCTTCTACGTGTGTCTGTGATGATGCGCGCCAGTATTTGCTCTGCCGATGGCAATCGTACAACTGAGTACCAACCCAGCACAGATACGTTGGCGGATTGCGGCATGTGCAGAAATGCCATGAGGATCGGCTCTCACTTGGAATTTGTATGCCCTCGTCACTTTTGTTTACCCCTTGACAGGAATGTTTGTCGCGTTTAGCAGAAAAACAAAGCGCACGAGCAGCAGCACTTCAACATCAGCGCTCTGAAGAGAGTGAAGCCCCATCCTGAACCAGGAAGCCGCAGTGGCCTCTGCATTCATTCCGATATATCCGCGCAAGTGCACACGACAGCGAACAATCCCACCCGGCCCAACCGACCAGTTCTAAGATGCTCGCTCTGCGCCGCACGTGCGGCTCCACCGGAGGCAAAATGGTCGCCTCCATGTCGAACGCGCCATTTTCTTCCTTCACCGCTGACCAACAGCAGCAGCAGCAGCAGCCCAAGAGCGTGAACAAGCACAAGGCGCGAGACAACCGACAGCGCGTCGCGGAAGGCGCGCTGCACGCGGCCACGCCCGCGCTGAAACACGCGGCCGACTTGTACACGAAGAAAGGAAGGGCTTCGGAAGGCGCCTACTTTGTGTACGTTTGCTCTCGTTTCATAATGTTTACTCTCGTGCAATGGACCGGATGTTATGTGACCTCCATGCGAGTGTGGTTGAGTATTTATTCACTTGCTGTGTGTGGTGATGCGGAAATCGACAGCAAGGAAGACAGGGAGGCTCTGCGCAAGCTCGTGACGAAGTGGGGCGAAAAAGACGATGCGGTACGTTGTGTTTTGACGATCTTGCAAAGCCTTGCATGCGGTGCTCAAGTTTCGTGGCTCATGGGCCTTGACATTTGTTGATTGGCACACACACACACACACACACCACAGAAGGACAAGTCGGGCCTCAACAAGGGCCACTGACGAGACGACGGTGAAGAGGAATGATCCCGATGCTGTCACTCACTTGGCCTGGGCTCGCCACGGCGAATAGGATCGGTGATCGTGGAAATACCATGAAGCGCTAAGAAAAGAATCCGCAGAAAGGTATTTTTGCATCTCGAATGCGCTTTCCAATTTGGTGGCACCCCTCCTCCGTTGATGAACTAGCTTTACAGAGCGATAGAGCGATGCGCTGCATGCGCACTCAATTATCGGTCATCGCTGAATCAACAGGACACCCGAAAGCACTCCACGTGTTGGTCCTCAAGGCGCAATCTCTGCGCGTGACAACTCCTGCTTATAAAGCGACAATGGCCGAGATGATCGGCGGGATTCCCCCGCCATTTGAGCTCGTCCCCAGCAACCACAACCGCGTGGAGCCCGAAGTCGCGACCACCACCAACCCGCTCAGCAAAGCGTTTGATACCGAAGTGCCGCTCGCAGTCGCGCGCGCGTACTGGGTTGTGGTCGTGGCGATGCACGTCCTCGTGGCGCTCTTCTTCTTCGGCTACGCGACTGTGTATGCACACATTCCGAGTAGCCCCAGCGAAGCCGCGACGGTGAGTTACTTGGGGACCTCGGTGCTCGATTTCCTCACACCCGTCGTGGTTGTGAGCAGCGCGATCGCGATCTGCCACACCATCGCGGTCGTGAACGCTCTGATTTCGAGCTTCCGGTCGCGCGAGCTCGTGTTCTCGCCCGACATTTGGCTGGACGGACCAGACAAGAAAGTCGCCCTTGCAGCTGTGCAGCGCCGGAACCGAGACACCTGGCGCGTGCTCAAGATGCTCTTTGCAGCCTACGACAAGCTCGAGAAGCAGGGACTCTGCCTCATCCAGGTATTTGCGGTCATCGAGGTCGGACTGCAGACCTTCCAGGCGAACAAACTCAGTCATCTCGTTGCCTGCGCGTGGATCAATCGCTTGATGACGGCGGTGATCGTGGTCAACTGCTGGTACATCCCGCTCGTGCACTTCGCGTTTCGAAGACGACGCACATCAAACAACAGCAACAACAACTTGAAGAAGAACCCGGCGCTCGAAGTACTCATGCAACACGCCGTCGACTCGCTCTTGGACATTGTCTATGGGATCCAGATCCACTGGCGACCTTCTATCCGTACTCGAAGTCAGCTGCTCGCAGAAGAACATCAGTGGCAATACACACGAGATTGACGCGTCTCTGCTGAAAATCGAGGCGCATACACTTAAAGGGCTGATCTTCTCCAATTGCCCCGCACTCGCTGTTCCACCAACCATCCGATCGTTCTCGAAGCTCGTCATGATGAAAATCCACAATGCCACCATTGCGCAATGGGATGAGGACGCCGCGCTCACAGAAGCCACGCACCCAAAGCTCACGCTCATTTGCGTGTCGATGACCAACATGTCGAAGATCCCACAGGGCCTCACGTCTGCCGATTTCCCACCCAGTGTCAACGACATCGAGTTCTGCGGTACGAACCTTACCGAGTTACCGAAGGACCTCCACGAGAAGTGGACACATGTGGTCATCTTCGTCCTCGAGCTCAGTCCAGGTATTACAGAGTTCCCAGAGACGTTGGCAAAGAGCAGCTTGGTGCATCTTTCGCTTTCAAGCAACAGCATCCGAAGTATCCCCGACGAACTTCTTGGCGACATGGCATTCTACCAGCTTGTGTTGGCGCACAACCCACTGCAAGCACTACCGAGCAGCGTCGGCCATCTGACGGAGCTCACGACGGTCAGTATTATTGGCTCCAACGTCTCGGAGCTCCCGTCGACTTGGGACAGCAAAGACCTCCAAACTCAAACGAGTCAAGACGCCGCACCGAGTGCACTCATTGAGATCCGAGCTGCTGACACTCCGCTCTGTGCGAAATTCGCTCAAGACACTTCGTTAGAGTTGACTGCGATCAGTATCGGCAGCGGCTGGTTCCAGGTCAACTGTGTCAAGAGAGCCAATGCGAGAGCCACCGTGTACCCGCTCGAGGATGAGCTCAGCTGGCGAGCGGCGAATCGATGATGATAGGCTAGACAAGAGTGGTAGATGTTCGTGTATTAATGGTAAGAAGACCCCACATGCATGAAACAAATGCAGACGATATGCAATATCTAGACTTGTGTGATACTCACGACTGACCTCAAAGACGCAAACTTGACGCTCAAACCCGTTCTCGCTCTTCTCAGTTCTCGTCGCGCCAGTGGGACACGAGCGACTTGAACAAGCCGTCCGACTTCTTCTGCAGCGCGGCTGGCGTGTCGAACTCACCCACCGATCCCTTCTCCATCACGAGGATGCGGTCCGCGTCCATAATCGTGTTGATGCGATGCGCAATCGTCAGGCACGTGCAGTCCTTGAACTCCTCGCGGATGCTCTGCTGGATCTTGCGGTCCGTCTCCGTGTCGATCGACGCAGTGGCTTCGTCCATCAAGATGATGCGCGAGCGCTTCAGCAGCGCACGCGCGATACAGAGCAGCTGGCGCTCGCCAACGCTGAAGTTGTTACCCTTCTCGTCCACCTTGCCGTCCAGAGCGGTCACAGCGCTGCCCAAGTGTGCGCGCTTGATCGACGCCCAAATCTGATCGTCGCTGTACTGGTCAAACGGGTCGACGTTGCTGCGAACAGTGCCCGAGAAAAGCACAGGGTCCTGCGGGATGATCGAAATCTTGCCGCGAAGCTCGTGCAGTCCGATGGTGCTGATGTCCACGCCGTCAATCACGATCGAGCCCGAGTCCAGCTCCACGAGGCGCATCAAACCCACGACCAGACTGCTCTTACCAGCACCCGTGCGGCCAACAATACCGATTTTCTCTTGCGGCTTGATCGAAAGCGACAGGTTGCGCAACACACGCGGAAGACCAGGGCGGTAGCGCAAGTTGACGTTGCGGAACACGATCTCGCCCGACGCTGGCCACTCCTTGCTTGGAGGGAGCTTGCCCACGCTCGTGAGCTCCGGCTCGATCTCCATCTCCGAGTAATTCTTAATACGCTCGACCGACACCATCTGCGTCTGCAGCTGACTGATCATGCGCACCGACCAGTTGAGCGACTGCGTGACGCTGAACGCGTACGAGAGCGAGACACCAGCCAGACCAGCGAACGCCGCGCCTTCCGTCGTGCTCGGGTTGTGGGCGAGCACGGCGCAGAGCGCAGCAAACGACGCGATCAACGTACCCGCAAACTCGAGGCGCAGCGCGAGCCAGCAGTTGACAGCAAAGTTGAGGAAGTACGCGCGCTGGTTGCGGTCCAATTGGTCTTCGTTCTTGCGCGCAAACGCAGTCTCAGCGCCATACGCACGGATCGTCGGGAGACCATCGAGCGTCTCAGAGAGCAAAGCAAACACCGGCGAACGACTGATCGAGTCCAAACGCTGTAGCTCGCGCGACGTCTTGATGAAGTAGCGCTGCGAAGTGTAGTACCCAATGAGCACGGGGATGAGGATGACCATGAAGATCGGCGTGACATACGAGATCGTCGCCAGCGTCGCGAACACGCTCATCATCGTGTTGAGCAGCATGCTCCAGGTCGCTGGGATGCTCTCGTCGACAGTGTACACGTCCTTGGAAAGGCGGTTCACGATGCGGCCAGTTGGCGTCGTGTCAAAGAACGACGTTGGCGCGCGGATGATGCGTGCGAGCAGCTCGTGGAAGAGCTTCTTACTCGCGCGGAGACCGCCCGCGTACGTGCTGATCGCGCGGAAGTACAGCGCGACCGCGTACGCCAGGTTCAAGAGCATGAAGACGTACACGTAGTACATCTGCGAGTCCTTGTTCGCCTCCGAGTTCTCCGACCAGTACGAGAGCCACCACGTGGAGCTCAAGTTGATGCCTTGCGTGATGATGAACACCAGGATCAGGAACAAACCAGCGCACATGCCGCCGAACGCGTTGATCCACACCTTGTAGACGTTCCAGGCAACGTCGCCCGTCGAACGGTCTTCGTCGACAATCAGTTGTCCTTCGCCGAGCTCGCCTTCGTGGGTGATGTCGCTGCGGATCGACGACGTGCGCGAGCGGTTCACGTACTCTTCAAGCGGCACTTCCTCATCATCGTCCTCCAGCGGGTTGTTCGAAATCACTTGGTCAGCGACCAGCTCTTCCTCGACTTCTTCAATCGTCTTGTGCTGGTCCTGCTCTCTGTACTTGTTCACGAGGTCCGTCAAGATACCGTTCTTCTCGCTCATGAGCTGCTCGTACGTGCCGTGCTCGACGATCGAACCCTTCTCGAGCACAATGATCGTGTCGCACTGGCTCAAGAAAGTCAGTCCGTGGGTCACCAGGAGCACCAGCTTGTCCTTGAGCGCATTCTTGATGCAGTTCGTAAAGATGTCGTGACCCACGTGGCTGTCCACGGCCGAGAGGATGTCGTCGAGGATGTAAATGTCCGCGTTCTGGTACACCGCGCGCGCAATCGCGACACGCGTACGCTGACCGCCACTCAAGTTGATTCCCTTCTCACCAATCTCCGTCATGTCACCACCTGGCAAGATCTGCAAGTCTTTACGCAGCGAGCTCACGCGCACCGCTTCGTTGTATCGCTCCTGCTCGAACGGCAGACCAAAGCAAATGTTCTCGCGCACAGTCGCGTTCTGGATGAATGGCTGCTGCGAGACGTACGCGACTTGGCCACGAAGAGCGACGCTTCCGCGGCTGCAGCGCGCGTCGCCCAAGATGCCGCTCAGCAAAGTCGACTTGCCAGCGCCGACGTGGCCGACAATCGCGAGCAGGTCACCCGACTTGGCGCTGATGTTGATGTTACGCAGGACAGGCACGTTGTACTCCACAGTTCCGACCGAGCTACTGGCGATCAGCGCCTTGCCTTCATCATTCGCGTCAGCAGCGTTCGCATCCTCCTTGACCGTGGTCTCCCACATGAAGTCCGCATCTTGCACGGCAATGCCGACGCTCGTGAGGTTTCTAGGTCCGACCTTTTCACGCTCTTCCTCCAAGAAGTACGACTGGAGACGGTCGACACTCACGCTCGCTTCGACGATCGAGTTGAGCACTTGCGGAAGCATGAACAGCGGGAAGCGCAGGATGTTGAAGAGTGCGAGACTCGTGAGCGCCGTGCCGACATCAAGCGTGTTGCCCAGCAGCACATACGTGAGGAACGATGAGACCGTCACGAGCGACGGGATCGCCGAGAAGAGCGTCACAGACGCACTGCGCGCGTAGATGTACGTCTCGAGCTTCTTGAGCTCGTCGTGGCGGAACTGCATCACGCGCTTCGTGAAGCTGTTCTCCCACGCCTGGAGCTTGATCACCTTCATGCCCGAAAGCACTTCGTGACAGATTTTGATGCGCTCATCCTTGACTTTCATCAAACGCAGCTGCAGGCGGCGCATGAGCTTCGAGATGCCCGCGGTCACTGGCAGGAGCAAGATGATCACAGCGACACCGGCAAACGTCGCGACGCCGATCTGCAAGTAGAGCAAGTAGCATGACACCGTGATCTGGAACACGGAGAACCAGACGCTGTTGATGTACGTCGAGAGCTCCTGCAGGCGCTGCGCGTCAATCGACATGAGGTTCGTGATCTCGCCCGTGGTCTTCTTCTGGCGCGCGGACGCCGAGAGCACGAGCGACTTCTGGTACACGGCCGTGCAAATCGCACTGCGCACGCGCATGCCCGACTCAAAGCAGTGGAAGAAGTAGTTTCGCAGCATGAAGCTCTGGATCACGCCCGAGACGAACACGATGCCGGCGTACGTGAGTCCCTGGCTCATCGGCGCATCCGGATCCTTGAGGAACGCAATGATGTCCTTGATCATGAGCGGACCGACGAACTGGAGCGAGTCGTGTACGAGCTTGAGGAAACCCGCCTTGGCAATCTGGCCACCAAACGTCTTGGCGAGCGCCCAAGTCAGCGACGGCTTGGGGGACTCTTCCTGCTTGCGCCAGGCGTCCTGGAACGCGTCCGAGACGTTGTGCGCGCGGTTGTCCGGGTCGAGCTGGTAGAGGTCTTCGTGCTGCAGCGGGCGGGCGTTGCCGAGCTCCATGACCGGGTTCACCCACGAGAAGAGCGCGGCCGAGACGCACGTGGCGTTCTGCGACGGGTAGCGGTCGCCCAGCCCGGCGTGCACCGCGGACGGCGCGGTCGAGCCGTAGTCGGCGCCATTGATCAGCGGCTTCTTCTCCTCGCTCTTGGAGACGGTGACGAAGCCCATGGCGGGCGGTTAGTGGATAAATGCGTGGGCCGATGCGGAGGATGCGGATGTTGGGGGGAAACCCGCGCGCTCTGCTTCTGCTTCTGCTTCTGCTTGCTTGTTGCCAGCCGACGGTCAATCCAAGAGTGAATGAGCGCCATGTGCTTTCGGTTGCCTGGTGCGGATGCAAAAAGGAAAGGGAAAACAAAACAACTGGGGGGGGACGGACCATAAAACGACCAGGCGGCTCTTCAGTTCAACTATATATTAGGTTTTGAAGGTGCTGACAACTAGAAACTGTATCAATATAACGTTTGACAAGGTGATATAATTGAGCAGGTAATGCTTTTTGGAAGTGACATGTGCTGAACACCAACCGCCTCAGCTGTCGAGAAACAGCAAATGCTTCTTTGGCTGGGCGTGGATTGAGTGGCGCATGGGGCTTCTGGAGTGTTGCTGTCTGGTGCCTTTGAAGTCGTTGGCATTCATCCTCACACAGCGGAGCGAAAGGTCGGAACGAACGAGTGGTTGCTCTTCTCTTCTCGTCAAGGCAAACCGTCCCGCACGCACGCACGGCTCAAGAATGAATGCTCTGGTAAAAACCTGCTGAGAAGTCTGAGGGGTTCTCGCTGTGGCTTCATTCACTTATTTAGAAGAAAGCGGCATGAGCACTCGAAGAATCACTTGCGAAATGCACCAATGCAAAGTGCTCGTGCTCGTGGGCATTTGTGCTGGAGAGCAATGGTGCTGATGAGGGCATTTCTGGCTCAGCGCGATGTGGTGATCATTTTGCGCACGAGTTGATGCTTACAGCCCTTTTTTGTAATTTCTGAAGAGGCCACAAAACAATTTGTGATGGCCATAATCGACCATCACTCTCAACGATCAGAAACGGTCCGAAATGCGGTTCGTAACATGATTACGTAGCTCATATTGCATTTCAGTTACAGTACATTCGTCTATTTAACACGCACACTTCTGCCTCAACACCTCAACACTCAACCAACAACACGAGCCACGCCTCTTCACATGAACTCGCGCAGCGCCGCCGCGATCTTGAGCAGACCGCGCGACGCGGCGTACTGCGGCAGCAGGTAGTCGTCGTTCACCTTGACCGTGGGCTTGGCGTTGTGGTGCAGCAGGATGCGCGGGATCATGTCGTTGTCGTCCTCGGTCGAGATCGCGAACACGAGCAGCGGCGTCTGGTTGCGGTCGTTCACGGCGTTCGCGAACGCGCCAGCCTTGAGCAGCAAGTACACTGCCTTCGCTCCTTCTGGGCTGCCTGCGTTCGCAGCATAGTGCAACGGCTGGTTGCCTCGGTTGTCAGGGTATCGCAGCAGTTCGGGGTGCTGCGTGATCACGGTGCGCATGGTCTCCAGGTCGCCCTTGCGCACTGCGTTGTGGAGGATCGTGCGGCCGTACTTTTCGTCCACGACGGGCTTGCCGTTCGCCTGCATGATCTGGGACGACGCGCTCGCTGCGCGCTGTCGCACACTACCAGATGACGATGACGAGCCACTCGATTCCCTTCTGGACGGACCTGGTGTCGACATCGAGCGTCCGGAGCGCGAGCGGAGTCCCGCGAGCTGCTTGAGCGAGCTCTTCTCGTTCTGCTGGGCGGCGATGAGCCCCGTCTCGGAGATCGGCGTGAGGTCGGGGGCGAACTTGGAGTAGCGCATTCTGACTGAGTGGGGATCGATAGATAGATTGATAGATAAGATACGAAGCCTCCGCGTGAAGTACTCGTTGGGTTGGATCTGGTAGCAGAGCTGGACTGGTTCTAAGCAGCGGCGCTCAACTTGTGGAATGGAGTGGTGTCTAGAGCCTACGAGTGCCATCGCTTCGCTTGCCTCTAATAGAGGAACGTCGCATCGTCCATTGACACGCATGGGGGGTTCAGAGTATCCAGAGCATGTGGGGTGTCGTAAATGTTCTGCGGTTCCTGCAGGTTGTCCGCCATCTGATTTCTCAGAATGCACTTGACTGTCTGGTATTCCGACCAACGCACCTGTCATATCATATACCCTCTCCTATTCGACCTCAAAATTGTGAGCAAAGTATCTAATATAACCTGCGGAATTATATATTGCGACGAAGTTGCTTGCTGTGTGGTTGTTGAGGTGAGACAGCCAGCCGGCAAGCTGACCGACCGGATCGAGCCGAACTCAAAACGCTGCCCGACGGCACTCCCTGTAATCCGCTTCAACGATGCAAAACAGTGCGCGGTCTCTACGGGTAGAAGACTGCAGTTGGGGGGGCTTTCGCGTCTGAAAAATGGCATGCTGTTGCTGATATTTTCCGCTGGTTCTTCAGCAGCTCAACAATGAACAAAATTTGTCATTTGTAGCGCTGTGGACAAAGCGCATTAGCCTACGAGGCTTCTGAATGCTGGGCTGCTTTTCCAACCAGTCGAGAGTACCCATTTGCCATCTCTGACTGGAAACCATCAAGTCGATCACCACACACACAAGAGGATCGAACGTCCCACAGTGGAATCGTTCGGCTTCTTCACATTTTATCTGGGAAAGCTAAGAAATTCCCAACGTTGTTCCTGGTTGTCGTGTTGAAGCCAGACTGCTGTTCGTCAGGCTGCTGGTGGTACATGGACATCCAGTTCGTCGACTAAAACATTCAGACGTGAACGCGGATTGCTTGCAAGGTCTCCGAAAAATTTAGAGCCCAGGTCTATACGATACGAAGCTGCTTGGTCTCGGCCGCTTGGGTGGCTGGTGGGTATCTGAAATAGTACATCGCGGCAGGACAACAGCAGAGCTCTTCGACAATAAATTAGCTCCTGAGCCAGGTGACCATTAATTGCTTCACTGTTGGCCCCACATTCATATTCCCGTGTCTTTTGAGCGCTCCTCCTATAGCAAAGCGCTGTCGTCCACAAAAATAGACAAACGGATCAGATTGACCCGCCCTCGCTAGGCTTGGTCCACGATGTTCGCTTTGTTGGATGGCTCAGCCCATTCGATTCTTACAGCGAGTTGTCTTCGCGCGGTGATCCTCATTGTCATGCTGCTTCGACAAGGTCAAATGCCTGCTCATGCGGAGCTACGATGGCACTGTGATCTGCAGTCATCCTGGCGGGACAGCGTACCTATCGGTTAGTGATATCGTCGAATTGTTCAATTTGCGCCGTCATTCTTACCCGTGCGTCTTTGTCGTTGTTGTGACGGGACATTCAGAGCCACAACGTCACGAAAGACGCGGAGGTGATCCACGAACACGTAGCAAGTCTGTTTGTCATTTCAAGCAACTGCTGACCTGGTGACGATGAAC
>JAADVK010001131.1:0-11582 GCA_023334975.1 Globisporangium sylvaticum
AGACTGCGCAGCAGTGCATCAGTAATCAGTCAGCCATTGTATCGACAATGCGACAGTGAATATAAATACGCGGAGAACTTACCACAGGCTTGCTTGGTGCACCCGGGCCACCTCCGTTTGAGACATCGATAGAAGTGTCGACTTGGCAAATTGAACGCGATTCCTTTCCTCAATCGCAGCTCGTTGCATTTCCTCGAAAGTCGTACCGTAAGCCTCCCACAAGTCCATCGGCGGAACGCTATTCTGCTGAATGGGTTCCAATATGCTGAATAGAAGGGATTTTGGTTTGCAGAACATTCGGTTCTAAAAGGAACTGCAGAGCTGCCGGATTTTGCGAGTGTAAGGACGCTCAGTTTTGTAGGCTTTTCCAAACAGCTTGTAAACGGATAAAATGACCAATTTTATTAACCAGCTTCCACTTTTAAACCAGCATTTCACTGACTTTCAAAATAGAGGACATTTTAGTCAATGTCCTGGACACCTAAATTTAGCAAAACCCATACAAACGTGTCCGGGATATTCTCTAAAACTCAAAAATAGAGGATTCCAAAGCAAAAAGAAACCGATGAGGTCGTGGTTTTTAGCCACATCAATGACAAAAAATCGGCGTGCAGCATTCAGGTTGACATTCGTGACTCGTTTCCAAGGTCGGAATGTTGGTACTTCAACTGTCCACTCGCCCATGGCCATAATCAAAATCCTGACAGTTGGTCCATGTTGGCCATTCAGGATTGTTTGCTCGCCGTCTTCACTGACGCACAAGTAAGCCACACTCGCTCATCTCATTCCCCGATTTGCCAGCGACCGCACACATCACCACCACCAAGAACAAGAACAACAGGATGGCGCTCAACTTCATCACCTCGACGCTCTTCCCGCAGACCACGAGCACGTTCACGCCGTCCGAGGGCGAGAAGCAGTGGTACGCGGACGAGCTGATCAAGCAGCGCCGCTCGGTCTTCCCGCGCAACTACGACCCGACGCGCAAGGTGCCCAGGGAGGTCATCCAGAAGATGCTGGAGAGCGCGAACTGGGCACCGACCCACAAGCGCACCGAGCCGTGGCGCTTTGTCGTGTTCAGCACGCCCGAGGCGATCCAGCGCCTCGCCCAGTTCGAAGCGGATCTCTACCGGAAACTCACGCCGGAGCACAAGTTCAGCCAGCGCAAGTACGACAAGAAGCTCAAGGTGGACGCCGGCGTGTCGTGCGTGATCGCGATCTGCATGAAGCGCCAGGCTTCCGAGAAGCTCCCCGAGGTCGAGGAGGTCTGCGCAGTCGCCTGTGCGGTGCAGAACCTGCACTTGTCGGCCACGGGCCACGGCGTCGGCGGCTACTGGCGGTCCGGGGATCGCATCTTCTCGGACGAGATGAAGCAGTTCCTCGGGCTGGGCGAGAAGGACAAGTGCCTCGGACACTTTTACGTCGGGTACCCGATGCCTGGCCACGTGGCGAGAGGCTCTCGCGGATCGATCGAAGACAAGGTCGTCTGGATCGAGTAAACGAGGGCGTAGCTGACTAGTGGAAGTACTTCTTTTGCAGCATATTAGCCCATTGTGTTCCATGCAGTACCTTAGTAATCCATGCACAACAACGATGCAAGTGGCAAACTTTGTGTTTGGATGCCACTCATTCGCCATGTTTGTTAACTGATTCTTCTAGTGTGTCCATCGATAGAATTTTATCCAATAGCTATCTAGTGTTGATGTTTTCATCCAATCAATTAATACGACAGTCCATCGGCGGAATTGCCAAACAAGAGTGCAAGAGCACTCTTGTCCAGTCCAGTTTGGAGCAAGAGTACACGAGCACTCTTGTCCAGTTTGGAGCAAGCCACGTGGTGGTGGCAGATTCCTGCACTCTGTGCATGAACATCCCATTCTTGCCTGTTTGCGTCAAGCCCAAGTTCCATCCATATCTGACCTCACAGAGGCATGAATAAAGTGTACCGTAGTAGATATTGCACTCAGAATTACAGTAACCATGGAGTTGAAGCTGTCATGGAGCCTCCGTGCGCACTCACTTTCCGATCTCGGTCTTCGCTTTGGCTGTGCAGTCTATGTTGGAATGAATACGGCCAGTTGGGAGAGAATGAATGTGCCAAGTGGCAGGTGAGCCATGAGTGTGTGGAGAGAGCAATTGCAATTGCAGTCGCGTGCGTGTAGCGAGAGGTCCACGTCGCCTCGTGCCTCGTTCGCTTCCAGATGAGTGAGTGAGTGAGTGAGGGACCTTCTCTTATCTCCGATGGCGAGCAATCAGCCGACCAGAATTTGATGACTGGACAAATTCCCCCATTTTATCCAATCATATCCGCAAAGTGGACGCAATCACGAACCCACATCTGAGTCCTTCTGAGTCTGAGCCTGAGACAGAGGGGGATCCCAAATTCTGAAACCGATCCCGATCTCTGATGCACATCAATCGCGATCTCAAAATCACTTTCCAATCTTCCCCTCCACGCGAGAAGCTCCACAGTCAATAGAAGCAAAATGGTCGCCGCCTCGCCCTCCGTTGCGCTGATCTCCGTCGCGGCCGCCGTGTCCGCCGCGCTCTACGTGGTCAAGCAGCGCTCGCACGCCAAGCCATCGGCTGCTACCGCCGCCCCTGCCGCTGCCGCGTCCCCTGAGAGGCCTGTCACGGCCGCCGCTGCCGGCAAGCAGTGGAGCGCCGACGAGCTCATCAAGCACCGCCGCTCCATCTTCCCGCAGGACTACGACCAGAGCCGCAAGGTGCCGCGCGAGATCCTCGAGAAGATGCTGGAGAGCGCCAACTGGGCGCCCACCCACGCGCGCACCGAGCCGTGGCGCTTCGTCGTATTCGACACGCCCGCGGCGCTGCAGCGTCTGGGCCAGTTCGAAGCCGACCTGTACAAGAAGATGGTGCCGGCCGACAAGTTCATGCCGAAGAAGTACGAGAAGAAGATCCAGGCCAAGCTCCAGAGCTCGTACGTGATCGCGATCTGCATGAAGCGCCAGGCGAGCGAGAACCTCCCGGAGATCGAGGAGGTGTGCGCGACCGCCTGCGCGGTGCAGAACCTGCACCTGTCGGCTGCGGGCCACGGCGTCGGCGGTTACTGGAGTTCGGGCCCGCCGATCTTCTCGGACGAGATGAAGGAGTTCTTGGGTCTCGGTGCGAAGGACAAGTGCCTCGGCCTCTTCTACGTGGGGTACCCAAAGCCCGGCCACGTGGCAAAGGGGGCTCGCAAATCCATCAAGGACAAGGTCACCTGGGTCTCCGAATAGAGTGTGAGATGCGATACGAATCGCACAAGAGCGTTCGTTGTTTAGAGCAGATAACGAATGAGAAAAGCGCGCAAATGTCCATGTTACATCTTCTTCTTTCTTGGTTACGTACGGTGCTGTTTATTGTTAGAGCCCTCTCAGTTGTGGAATTTCTATTGTGTGATTTGCTGATTGATGGATTGATTGACTACTTGGATCCGAACTCCGCTTCCCACGCCTCGAAGCGCCGGAGCTGCTCTTGACCGACCGACTTGGACACATTGCGAAGCGCTTCAGCAAAGTCGTCCTATTGGGTATCACATGATCACATGATCACATTTCCATCGTTAGCGATCAGACAAGGTCAACCATCAGTAATCATGCGGTGCACTGATAGATTAAGGACGCACCTTTGTGACGATCAGCCGCTTCTTCTCGAGCAAGTCGCGGAGTTCGTCGCCGGCTTCCTGGTCCTGACGACTCAGCTCCATGAGCAGCCCTGGCGTGTACACGCGCTTCACGGGCATTCGCTTGGCTGTCAAACGAAAAAACAACAGATTGTCATCAGCACAGTGGGGTAAGCAATGCACAACCAGTGCCACCACATAATTACAATGGACTAAAGCACACTCACCAGTCTCACAGACGTTTGTGATGTCATCGCCGCTGTAGCCCTGGGTTTCCTGAACCAGTTCTTCAATATCAACGTCCGGTGCGAGATCCACTCGTCGCAGATTCAAATGGAACAACGCGTGGCGCGCTTCCGCCTCGGGCAGAGGGATGTACACGCGCTTTGTCAGTCGCCGACGCATGGCCTCGTCCAGCTCCCATGGGAGGTTCGTGGCTGCCAGGAGCATCACGCGTGCGCCTTCATGCTCTCCAGACGACACGCCGTTGATCTGAACGAGCAGCTCCGTTTTGACTCTGTTAAGCAGCAAGGACAAGCGTTGCTTAGTTCATTATACCTGTCGACCTCAGCCCAGTTATCTCAACACTCGTATTTGCAGTCAGTAGTACCTTCGACTCGCTTCGTGCTCGGTCGCAGCGCCTCGCGCCGACGCAATCGCGTCGATCTCGTCCATGAAAATGATCGACGGCTCATAGTATCGCGCCATGTCAAAGAGGATGCGCACCATTTTCTCGGAATCGCCGCGGTACTTTGACGAAAGCGTGGACGCCGACACGTTGAAGAATGTCGCGCCACACTCGTGCGAGACTGCCTGTGGTAACAAGGATAAAAAAGCTGATGAGTATCATTCACACAAACATGCAGCACATAGTGATAGCTCAAACTCTACCTTTGCCAACAGAGTTTTGCCTGTTCCCGGCGGCCCAAACATCAGGACGCCGTTGCAGGGTTTGAGAAGTCCATCCTAGGCATTTCACATCAAACCGCATCCAGTCAGTCTCTGTCATCACCCTTTCGTTTGTCAAATCGAGCGTGATGCTTACCTCGAAGAGATGCGGCGCGATCTGCGGAAGCATCACGGTTTCCTGCAGAAGCTGCTTCGTGTGCTCCAGGCCGGCGATGTCGTCGAACGAGATCTTCTCGCCCTGGTCGACGATGTCGCGCTCGATCGCTTCGATCAGCTCCTGGTCGACCCACCCGTTCTCTTTCGCCATGTCCGAGTACTTGGGCTTCCCAGCTATTGTGGTCGCCACCGACTCGGAGACTGAGCTAATGCTGCTCTCGGTACTCTCTCGCCGCTTGGACTTCTGGGAGCTCTTGGCGTTCCGTCGAGACGAGAGGTCCGTGGCTTTCGAGGTCGTCGTCGTTGCTCGCTTGATGCTGTTTCGATGCACATTCTCTGTCAGACACACATAACAAAGCATAGTGCGTGAGAACATTGTCAGTAAGAAATACACCAAGAACAGTGGAGAGAATGCCATTGACCAGCAGCTCACAAACCTTTCCCCTTCATAGCTGTCGAGGCTCGAGCTGCTGCTGGTAGTGCTGGTTTGCGCGTCATGAGCGATCGATTCGTGAATCGAGACCTAAAGAGACACATTAGCGCGATGAGTGCTTTAGCTATAACGCATCCTCCTTCTCATTGTACACCAAGGTCACACAACTCACATTGCTGTCGAAGTGGCGTCCGTGCTCTGAGTCTCGCGCTTGTTCGCCCACGGAGGCAGCTTCTTCTGAGTCGGTGCAGCTGAAACGTGTCGTGTGGTCATCGAATGGCTCGTCAGCGGTCGCCCGACAGCTCGAGGCTTCTGCCACTACAGATACATAAACATTCGAAGCACACGCATACAATGAGCAACCATCTAGAAACAGTAGTTTGGACAAACGGATAGCGGTGCGCTTACCCTTCGTGCAGAATCGTCCATGCCACCCATGTCGTCACCTGACGGCGGAGAGTTGCTCCATTTGTCCCTTCTCCCGTCATTGCCATTATCGCTCGCGTCCATGGCGCTCGCTGCCCTGCTTTCCAGTTGGCGCGCGCGCTGCTTCCTCAGCCGCGTTTCGTCCTGGAGCTTGAGCCGCTGCTTCGTGAGCTGCATGTCGTTCGCGACGACCCGGAGCTCCTCCAGCATCTGGTGGTACTCGAGCATCACCGCATACTCATTCTCTAGGTCCAGCAGCAGCTACTCTCCCATTCAACGAGCGCATAGGTACACATTAAACAGAGAACCACCAAAAGTCAGCCCAGCAGCTCATATTCATCGCAATAACTGATAACAACAGACAAAGAGCTACGTCATCGCACTAACCTGCTGGACTCCGGGGGCGGTGGCGCGCGCCGCGCACTGGCGCTTGACGTCCTGCAGCACGCGGCGGAACTCCGGCAGCCCGTTGTCGTAGTCGCCCAGCAGACAGAACTCGCGCGCGCGCAGCAGCTGATGCTGCACGTCCGCCGCCTGCGTCGTCATCATCACCGCCTTGCTTTTTTGCTTTCAAATCGTCCCATGTTGCCGCCAACGCTCTCGCGTTTTATTGGCTGAAATCCAACGCTCTCGCGTTTTATTGGCTGAAATCCTCAGTAATATCCGCGAATCATACCACACCGAGGTTTTTCGTTGCTTCAGTAATCAAGGTTTTTAATCTAAAATGACTACCTGGTACAGAGTTCGTTCAAAACAGGACACGTATCGTGCTTTTTTCTGAGAGCAAGCTGGACTGCCATCGTCAAACGCGAACGCGAACGCCAAGGGCAAGAGGCAGCAAGGAGAAGCACACGTCCGCTCATTCAGAGAAAACCCCAAGCAGTATGGCGCTTCCAGAGCTGCAGATCGTCGCGGGCCTCGTGACCGCGCTCGCGATCGCGCTGGCGATGCTCGCGGTGCGCGTGATGTACCCGAAGAAGGTGGACGAGATCGACGAGTCGCTCGAGGCGATGATCAACGGCTTCGACTTTGAGCTCCCAGAGGAGGTCGAGATGTACCGCAAGATCAAGGAGGAGCACCCGGACGAGCCGGACGTCGTGTTCAACATGCTCTTCCGCCGCGCGGTCGCAGACATCCCGCTGATCCGCAAGATCCAGTCGGAGAGCGCCGGCATCCAGCGCCTGAAGAAGAACGACATCCTGAAGGACGGCTCGTTCCTGAGCTACAAGTTCGCGGAGGAGATGATCAACGAAGAGATCAACGACGTGCGTAGAGAGGCAGAAGAGCTCAAGCCAGGTACGATCCGTCTATTTGCATGCGGTCATGGTCGGTTGCTGCCTTGCAGATGCTGACTCTTGTGTGTGTATTTGTGTATTGATTTCATGTGAACGCGACACAGGTGAGGGGTGGCCAGACAAGATCTTCCCACAAGCAGTGCAATTTATGAACCACATAGCCGAGCAGCAGATGGCAGCGCAGCGAAAGGCACAGGAGGAGCAGATGCAGGCGATGATGCAGGCGCAGGCTGCGATGGAAGCCCAGCAGGCTGCCCAAGAATAAACGGCGAGAAAGAAGTAGAGGAGGAAGAAGAGGAGGTGTTGGCAGTCAACCAGCCAGTCAGTCCACTGCTGTTGTCGATTGATGGATATGGATCTAAGCGCGCGGTTGGTCTGCAGCGACAATGTACGAGGATTTGTTCATATGCATTTTCGCTTTTTCGCTTCATAGATTGGGTCCGGCGGTAGTGCGTGGGGTTGTCGATGCGTGCAGCAGCATGTTGACGCTGGCGATGTGCTGCTGGGTCGCTTCCTGCAGCTGCTTGATCATCGGTAACGTTAAGTAATGGGGAGTGTCGTCTGTTCCGCTGTCATGCTCTTGCTCGTGTTGTTCCATAGTGGTGGTCTTGTCGTTTGCCATCATGGACTCTCGTATCTTACCATCACTACCAGCAGCAGCAGCAGCAGCGTTCTCATGCAAATGGTTCATTCCGAAGCGGATGCCGATCTTCTGGAGCTCCTGGAGCGCCACCTCCTGGTTGAGCTGCCGACGCATGTACCGCAGCATGCGCTCACGCGGAGACGCGAACGCCCAGTCGGCGAACTCGAGCGCGCGATGGATGTACACTTGCTGTTCCGCAGGCGCCGCAGCGACCGTCGTCTGACCCGACGACCCGTCGGCGAAGAAGAACGAGCAGAGCTCTTGGCGCTGGTCCACCTGCAGGATCGTGCGGTCCTGGAACACGACGCGCACTTTGCCGTCTGCGAACGCTCGGAACCGGCCGTGCTCGGTCTCCACGGCTTCGATCACGACTGTCGACGATGTCATCTACAGAGAGAGAGAGAGAGAGAGAGAGAGTGTATCAACAATGTGTCAGTTAGTGTCGTTGCTACTTTAAATTGTAAAAGTGACGACATGAGGCTGGCACTCTACCTCGCCTTCGTCACTGGAGACACTATCGCGTTGTGTGGCAATTGCGCTGGATCCGCCATGGGACCTCAGCACGTCCATTGCGTGGTTGCAAAGCGTCAGGACGCTGGTGCTACGTGATAAAGAAGAACACACACCGTAGATGTCAGTATAACGGGAAGACGCCTGTGTATGGCACATGGCATTTGCCCTACTGTACCTCGCGTTTGTCGTGGAGAAGAAGGTCGCTGGCGGGATGGTCTCGATCGTGAACTGCTGCTGGAGCTTGCCGCTCTCGCCGTACCACCGGAAGAAGCCGCGTGTGCACTCGATGACAGCATTCTGACCAGCGAGCTGCACCTGTTGAGTTGTTCCCGTTTAGATGTGTCACGTTAGAGGCAGACCAGAGCAGATGTATAGCGATAACCAGATACTAAAATGCACGTACAATGACTGACGGCAGCACGTCCTGCCCAGGCTTGCAGATGGAGAACACCGCGTCTTCCATCACCTCCACCGCGACGCGCTCGTAGAGTTTCCGTGTCGGGCGGCTCGCGACGCGCAGCACGTCGGCGAGCGCGAGCGTGACTCCTCCATTCTCAGACTCTCCATCGCCACCGCCGTGTGAAGTTGATAACGCAGAGAAGGTCGGACGCGCAGTGAAGGCAGAGTTGCCTGGGAGCTCACTGGACGCAAACGAGCCATTGTGTTCATCGGGACTCAGTTCAAACTCTGGTTTCTGGGACTCGAAAGCGCTCCGAGCGTGCACCAGAACCTGCACTGGGTATGCGAAGCATGGCGGCACGTGGTGCACTGTGAAGGTCTGGCGGATCGTCGCGTAGTAGGCGAACGAGTCGCTGCTGCTATCGACATTCGCGTCTTCTTGGGTGTCGACGCTGCTCTTGGCTTGCACCACGTAGAACACGTCCACGAGCGTCGCGCTCGGGTGCAAACAGACGCGGGCGTTGCCTTCGATGGACCGGATCTCGAATCGGTGCGTCGCTGGGTCAAAGAGCTTCTCTGTGCTGAACGCGCCTGTCGGCCACCTCGCTCGCAGCGGCTGGTCTCTAGTATCACGTCGCCTCTGTCTTCGCACCAATTGACCACCACCACCATCACCTTGCTGATACAGCGCTCGATGCACATACGGAAAGAGACTCGACGCAGCGCTCGTCTGCCACGCGAAGCGGTTGCGGAGCTCGATGGTCTCGATCACCATCGCGCGATGGCTCGAGAGCGCGGTGGGTGAGAGGTGGCGCGTCTGCGAGCCATCCGGGTGGATGTACGTGTACGTGTGTCCGGCGCGCTCGAGCACGATGATGTGCGTCTCGTGCGTGCTCTTGCGGAAGCAGTTGACGGTCGTGCCGTCCGCGAGCAGCACGCCGCGGAGTTGCCGGTGCGCGTTGCTGCGACGGTGGAGGCGATGCGCGTCTGTCGCCATGGACTTCGCCTTAGTCCGGTCGCTCATTTGTGTTGCTTTGAGTTGTGTGTCCATTTTTTTAGCGGGAGTTGAGTGAATCGAGTTGCTGCTTTAGGGGAGCCAATAAGTCCTTATCTGACAACCAGGAGTATCAAAGTTGCCTTTAGTTGCTTAATAAGAGTTTAGTGTTGCATGTTGCATGACGGAAGTGTACTTGATCATCACTCTTGAGTCGGTCATGAATGTGCAGCTACTGGATGCGTGTTCACTTGAAGATCCGCCTCGAACGCAAGAAGAAGACGAAGGCGAATCACTCGCTCGTCCACACTCTCTCAGCAGCAGCACCAAGAAGCAACAGCATCAGGAACAACAGCAGCATGTCGAAGCTCTTTGTGAACGGCAAGATCTGGCAGTGGGACGAATCCCCATCCGCCGCGACGGAGCGCCACTCGTTCGCAGAGTGGATGCTCGTGGCGGACGACGGCAAGATTCTCCAGGTCGGATCCGGACAAGCGCCAGCGAGTGCAGCTGCATCAGCGACGCACACGGAAGATCTGGGCGGCGCGCTTGTGCTTCCGGGGCTTCACGATTCGCACATCCACGCCTACTACATGGGCGAGAGCGACGAGTTCCTCAACCTCACGGGCTGCACATCGTTCGAAGACTTTGCGGAGCGCCTGCGCAAGTACGACGCCGCGTATCCGGAGAAAGCGTGGGTCGTGGGCTTTGGCTGGGAGCAGGACCAACTCTCGTCATCGGGTCGCTATCCGTCGCGACACGATATCGACGCGGTGATCAAGGACCGACCGGTGCTGCTCCACCGCGCGTGCTGGCACATCGTGGCGACCAACACGAAGGCGCTGGAGATCGCGGGTATTGACATCACGCAGAAAGCTCATGACATCGAGTCGGGGACGATCGATACGGACGAGAACGGGGCGACTGGCATCCTTCGAGAATCGGTACGTTATTGTACAGGGATGCTTGCATTGGCTTTGTCGTGGCGCGATTGATTGCATGTACTAAGAAGGTTTTGAAACTGTGTTGGTGTGGCATTAGGCTGTCAACCTCGTCGCAAACCACACGCAGGAGAGCTCGGAAAGTGAGTACTCTTCATCTGCCTTGTATTGTCTTCTTGGTCTGTCTGTGGTTGTTATCGCAAAAGAGACGAACTGTTGTTGGATGTTGATGTGATGTAGAGATTCGAGCCAAGTATTTGACAAACGCGATGAACAAGTGCGTTCGCTACGGACTCACAGGTACGCTCAAGAGCTCTTGCTGTTGATGCCGCACTTCACAACGTACAGCGGTCCTCATCTTCATTGTACTTATACACATGCATTCATCCAGGCATCCACACGAATGACCACAACGCCTGGCAGCTGTACACGAAGATCCAGGAGCAGAGCGGACTCCCGCTTCGAGTGTACATGACGCCGTCAATCGGGGAGCTAAAGGAGTCGGCGACACCTCGTCCAGGCTCAAACGTCGGGCTCCTGAGCTGCGACCGCATCAAGCTGTTCTCAGACGGCAGTCTCGGCGCGGTGAGTAGCTAGTTGTACATCTACAACACTGTGTTCGAACTCATATTCGTGAGCTTCTCTAAAATCTGACTCCACCCAACAATGCTGTGATGCAAAAAAGGAAACTGCGGCGGTTCGCCAGCCGTACCTCGGCACCGAAAACCGCGGCATTCTGATGGAGAGCGATGCCAACCTCATCAAGCAGATCTCGGACGCGGACGCAGCGGGGTTCCGCTTGGAGATCCACGCGATCGGTATGTTGATTTCGTTCGAGAAGTCGTGTATGTTCCTATATAAAGTATCTGACTGGCTGCAACTTGTTGGTGTTATGCAGGTGATCGTGCTGCCGAGCAGGTGCTCATGGCACTCAAGGAGGCCAACGTGTCTGCAGACAAGCGCGCGATCATCACGCACTGCCAGATCCTCGGCGAGGACTTGCTCGTGCAAATGAAGGACCAGGGTGTCATCGCCAACATCCAGCCCTCGTTCACGATCACGGACGCCTCGTTCGCGCGCAAGCGGCTCGCTGAGGAAGTGCTGGCGTACTCGTACTGCTGGAAGACGATGATCAAGAGCGGGATCGTCTGTGCTGGTGGGAGCGATTCGCCAATCGAGACGTGCAATCCGTTCCAGGGCATCTACGACGCGATTTACCGCCACAAGCCTGGCCAGCCACAGGATGTG
>JAADVK010001132.1:0-11577 GCA_023334975.1 Globisporangium sylvaticum
ACCCCTGCATTCACCATGGATTCCATTGGACAAACAGACAACAGCAACATCTAAATCGCTCTTGCATTAATGGCAACAGTCATGCGCGGACCAAGTCAAATGCACATTACCATCATGCGCATCATCCTGGAGAGGTACTTTCGGTGATCCGCGCGGTTGTGGTCGTCTCCAGCTCACGCACGCGTGTGGTGACAGGTAATAATATACGTTAGCTGCGCATTGGCGGGTGATCTGACACCCTGCTCGAATCCAATATCTAGGTGCACAAACTAGTTTACACCACTTCCTAATTCTTGCGCATCATATACTTTTCTACTCGAGCACTTAAAGAGTCGAATACTGTAGTGGTCAGGTCTGGCTACAGCAATTAATACAATTACGTAATTCGACTTCAAGATTCTCGGGTGCCGAGAATTCGAGCACGCACAATCAATAGAGCGCCTGTGAGATCGCCCAACGAAGTACAAGTCATAAGATACCCCGCTCGCTCTGACGACACTTCAACGAGATATGTGGGATTATCAGGCCTTCTGTTTGCGATTTAGCATCTGGATCCACAAGTGAACTTCACTATTAATAACGATTGGGATGTTGGCATTGATCGCTTTGATATTTGCCGTTAGGTCGATCTAAGGGACTTTTCATCAACCTTGAGCAAATATTCATGCTATTATAAGACCTCAGCCGCTGGGTAAAGCGCAAGCAAACGTATCATTTGTTAAGAGTAAACGCAGCGAATGTGGTAAATCAACGTCAAGTATTTCCAAGCTCACACCAAACAACCCGATTACAAAGAACGAGTAGGCAGAGCCACAACAAGGAACTGTCCATACTTCTAGTTGTAGCGGTCGAGGTTATCAAATAAACATAGTCAATTGATGAAAAGTTTCATTTATGTCAGGTCAAGCACTCAAATTTGGCAAGGAACGAGCTCCAACACGACAGTTTCAGAAACATCCCCCTTTCTTAATCGAACAAATATTCAAGGTAAAAAACTTACGAGTTCTACTTTTAAAGGTTTTTTGCTCGCAGAACGAGTGCGAGAGTGTGACTCGCCGCGAACTCGTTCGAGGCGTGGTTTTGTGGTCCGTAAATGTGGTCAAGTAGACCGTAAAAGTGGTCAAGTAGACCGTAAATGTGGTCAAGTAAGTATGTTCATATAGCCACACTGTTTATAAAAGTAGAGAAGTTGATAGTGGGGGCTTTGGCAACGATGTTCCACCCAAGTGTGGTTGCTTTGTATTGCGCATGGTCCCAAAAGAGGCCTTTTTATCTATCGTTTCGATTTGGATATCCTTCGATGGAGATGGTCATCGCATCTGCTCGTCTTGATCTCTCACAGGCGAACTGGACATCCACTCTAATTATGAGACATCCACTCTAACCAAATATTACTCCTCTTAAACCTTCCTCATTGTTTTCTCAGTAAGTCTACACAGTGATCATATGCTCATCTTTTTCTTCCTGGTCTGTCCGTCGTTCGTTGGGTGCTCCATCCCCCCAATCAAACAGTTCCTTGACAGCTCACAAATAAAAGCATATTACATTCACTCTGATGCTTCTTCAAAAGAATCTCTTTTTACTTTACGACGTGTGCGAGAACAGCACGGGCAGCATGGAGAGCAAGCGGGACGAGGACGGCAAGCGTTGCAAGGACAGCAAGGACACCAAGCTCAACAAACCGACCACATCGCGCAAGATCCAGTACGACCTGAACGAAAAGAAGGCAGCTCTATTATCTATCGCGGAGAACGCGTGGACACCACTCCTGTCATCCCGGAAGCTTAAAGTCGATCGCTCGACCCTCAGATACTGGATCCGTACAAAGGATGCCATTCTTAACGAGCCTTTGGCTCCGCAGAAGAAGCGGCTCAAACACAACGGTAAGCTGTCTTACGCGCACGAATATGAAGGGAAAATCGTGGATTTTGTGTTTCAGCAGAGCGGATCGGAGGACAAGGTGTCGCGTACCGATATCCTGGACTTTGTTGCGGCGACAGTCCCTGGATTTCAAGAAAAGACAAACGGGGCCAAGTATGCCTGGCTCACCAGGTTTGTGAAACGACGTGACCTGCGTTCAAGAATCATGCCGTTCTTTCGTCCGCACCCGGGAGTAAAAGGTGCAGAGCCGAGCACCATAGAAGCCAACGAAAACCCCATCGCCCAGGCAGCAATATTGAGTGAAGTGCCAGCCCGTCCAAGCTCCATTGACGAAGAAGACGACGCTCCAGTCATTATCCAAGTAGTCCCAGGTGTTTGGGATCTGGTCCCCCAACCAGATGTCATTAACGCTGATCCAGTGGTGTGGAGTGCAGACCCGGTGGAAAACATGCCAGGAACGGAGTCTCTTCACGTCTTCAAGTCCGACGTCGACAGCCTGAACCCAGCAATATTTGTCGAGTCTGGCATAATAGACTACTACATCTACAAGCACATATCGAGCTCCCCCGCCTGCTTCAACTTCAACTGCCGATTTTTCGGAGCGATCTGGGTGGTGAACACGATGTACAAAGGAAAGAAGAACATCTACGAGAAGTTAAGCCCGCTAAGCTGCTCGTTCAAGTGGGAGCAGTACCCGTTCGTCCAGGTTCCAGTGAACCTGAGCAATCACTACAGCATCGTCCTAGTGGAGAATCCTCTCGAGACGAAACCCGGTCTAACAAAGTTCTTCGGGATCGACTCTCTCCACAAATATCACGACTTCGACAAAATAGTGGATTGGCTTTTAGATTTCTTCGCAGGCGAGAAGATGAGACGAACTGGATCGAAGCATTCCCGCAAGTGTCGGCGATATCGAGTTGACCCCGAGCCACGACAAAAGGACTCATTCAGTTGTGGAATGTATGTCCTCTTCTTCATGCAGCGTGTGAACAAGTTTCTCATCAGTGGCGACTTCAGCGAAATATCCAGAGCTATCCATCCCGTCACCAACATCAACGATCAACCCCAGGAGTTGGAACAATTGTTCGGTCTGCGTCTTCAGATCCAGAAAGAGCTTGAGCAAAGTGAACACATTTGAATCAGTAATAAATTTACATTGTCTGTGTCCAGTATTCTTCGTTACCTCACTTCACCACCACCCCTCCCTTGCCACATGCCAGGGTTTGCTCTCCAACTAATCGCGACCTTCTCTCATTCCATGACAATGGTATCTGCACAGGTGGAAGCCCGCGCTGTCACTGCTTCGAATCAAACTCGACACCAACTCCGACCTACTGCTCGTGAACAAACATTCGCTGGACTGGTTCGAGAATACGACCAGCTTGCAAGTGCGGCCACTTCGTCACGCTCTCAATGATTTCTTACTTGGCATTGCACTCGTTCGTCGCTGTGCCTTTGAGCAGCGCGATCGCGACTGTCTGGATCGCGTTCGTGAGCAGCCCCGTGCCGTTGATTCATTTTTTGAGACCTTGCAGCGCCGAGATCACCTGCTTCGCCAGGTCGAGCGCGTACTCATTCTCGAGCGTCACGAACGCGTTGTACGGCGCCAGCGTAAGCAGGTTCTTGGTGTTCCCGCTACTACCTGCGCTATTCACACTTGAACCATCTTTTTTCCGACGAAAGTTCGCGGTGATCCAGTTCTTGATGAGCGGGCGTTCTGCGAGTGACACTTCTCGCTGTTGAGTTTCTCCACAGTCTCTTCACTCGGTGACAATTCCTTCAGCTGTGCAATCACCTCAGCCGAGAGCTTGCAGTGCATCGAGCTCTCGATGGTGTCCGGGAGCCCAAACACCGCGGGCGTGTCAATGCCCGGGAGGTGGTTGATCAGCTCCACGTAGGCGTCGTGACGCATAGTCTGCGGCAGCTTGAAACCAAGCGAGAGGTTGCGCTATCCTGTGATCAGGTCGTGCGCAAAATACTCGCTCAGATTGCAGCTCAATCCGGGGAGACCATACTGGTTGTCGATGCAGCCACCGTAGATCGTCTTCTCCATGTGGACGTGCAGCGATCGCCAGTCGATAGCCAGGCCGCCGCTGCCGCTCCCCGGGGTCTTGCTCGCGAGCTCCATCACTTTCGAGCCCGTGCGGAAGTCCCTGAACGAGACCTCGTAGAAAGTGCTCTAGCCCTACGGGATGTACGTGCGACGTTCCTGCAGCAAGGCGTAGAAGATCGCTAGAAAGAACAGCATCTGCGCGCGGGCGGATAAGCTTTTGAAATGAACTTGGGAGTCCACGACACGTAAGTGAGTTGCCGGTACCTTTTTATGGACGGCGGCGTCTTGAATGAGAACTAAATGCTCTGTTCGAGCTGCATGAGCGGGAACGCGCCGTGCGGCTCAGTCGTCTGCCACATGAGGAGCGTGTGGTGAGGGGCAAGGATGTTGACATCTTTCTCCAACGTCGGGAGACATGAGACGACAAGGTGCAGGTTCTGTACGCACAATCACTTACCGTGCTCGCCCGTGAACTTGAGCAGACTCAGCAACTTCTCTACTGCCCGCCGCCCATCACGACCTCAAAGTAGTAGATCTTGCCCACGACCGCGGACGCGCCTTCCTCAAAATCTATTGCCGGGTCGACTCTTGCAGTCGTGAGCAGCAGTACAGGCGTCAAGTTGCTCGCCTCCTCAGTTACAATCTCCTTGAAGTCCAGCGGCGGCGTGTGAGCGATATACAATCCACCATGCCCCAGATCGCGCTCTGCAGGTGGTCGGGGCGTAGCACCTGGATGACAAGCACCTTCTGAAACGCTGAGAGTCCGCCTACTGAGCGGGGTTTCTCATCAAGGTGTGGAAATTTTGCTCACACTACATGGACTTCGATTAGCGGTTCCAGAGATCGTGGCTCCCGAACTTGCACTCCTGTGTGAGGCGTGGCAGCGTCTTGACAAAGTGCAAGAACGCTTCTTTCCGCTCGGAAGATGCCCACCTGTGCAAATCGAAGTCGCTATAGCCCCTCTCTATCGACTATGCGTACTCGTACTCGTGGTTTTCAAAGCACTCGGGTGCATGCCAAACATCGGTTGATACGCTTGCAGAGCGCGCCTCCGACGAAGATGAGCTCTTTGAACTCGAGGATAGTGGTGAGTTGAAAGAATGTGGTCTTTCGTGCTCGTAAACTCATGTTTCATGCCGAGCGTCGCCTAGAAAAGCGCGAAGAACTACGCGAGGAACAATGCGAGCGAGAACCATTACTTGTGGTTCACGGCGCTGAGCTGCTTGACGAGACAGAACAATTTCGCGCCTTTGTGCACAAACGGGCGGTAGGAATTCCGCTTCTCGTCGAGTCCCTCGGACTTCTTCGCAGATTTTTCGAGCGCTAATTCGATCTGGTCACTCGTGGATTTGGTCTTGGTGAGCGAATCAATGTGGCTAATGTTCTCCAGGATGTCATCCTCAAAC
Source organism: Globisporangium sylvaticum (assembly GCA_023334975.1). Lineage (NCBI taxonomy): Eukaryota > Oomycota > Peronosporomycetes > Pythiales > Pythiaceae > Globisporangium > Globisporangium sylvaticum. The sequence continues at coordinate 5,341 of JAADVK010001132.1, forward strand.
TTCGCGAGCGGCTCGACCAATTACTTCTCGAGCGCAGCAAGTTGCACTTCGCATTCTTCCTCTTGGTGCTGCAGTTCGCTCTTCTCCTGATCAAGCTCTAGCTCTGGCTGTTTGTGCTGGATCGTGACACCGAGCAGCTGCCCCTCGAGTTCAGACTTTGAGAATGTGGAAATGATCACGTTCACGATCGCGAGCGCATCTGGAGCGGGCGGAGACGGCGGATTCCTTGTCGTGAGGTAGATGCGAGAGTTCTCGCTGTTGTTGACAACTCTATCGCCCAATTCCATAACGTAGCGAGGTCACTGTTGTATCTAATCCTTGCGCACGTGCGGATACATGTACAGATCAATAATGTCGACCTCGAGCACGACGAGGGTCTTACCAAACCACACGGCCTGCTCGACGTTGCGCTCGAAGCACGTGTCCTGCAACTGTACGGCCGAGTGTGGGCGCGTCGCATCATCCCGAGGTCAGTCTTGAGCCACGTGGTGCGCGCGCTCACAGAGTCGAAAATGCAAGGACAGCGGCATTTCGCTTGAATTCGACACGATCAGCGCTTTCTCCATTTAAAGGTTGTCCGCTGGTAGGTCCATGGTCTTCCACTTAAGCAGCTCGCCCTCAGTGCTCAGCAGTTCGCGGTAGTCGACACCCTTGGAGCCTACGCTAGACGGAAAAGCTTCAAGGATATCTATCTCCCACACTTTCGCCACCCGTCGCGCGCATCTTCCGACCATTTGCCCTAAAACGTCGTGAACACCGCAGACAGCAGCATGTGGATCGACAGGTCCTGTAGTCATGAGTCGATCTCTATCAGCTGCTCCGACCAGTGCTAAACCTCGTTACCGAGATTGCCCAGCTAACCCTGGGCTTTGGGGAGCGTTGGAAACGCTATTTCGAGCCCGCCGCGTAGGACCACTATCTCTTTGGTCTTCTCACCAAACTCGGCTTTCGTTTTCTCGGCCGCGACGTCGATCGGCTTGAACTCGTTCTCGTGCACTGCGCGAGCCACTGGCGCGAGGGGTCGAGCGAGCGCTTAGTCTCGGCGAGATCCGCATCAGGGGATTGATTTTGTTGAGCTCCATCGAGCACTTGAGGTTCGTCGCCTTGATCCACGTGGCGAGCGGCGCACCCGCGGCACTCATGCGGTAGATCGTCCGGTGGTCGAAAGACGACGTCTTGCTCTTCACGAGCTTCGTGACCGCCTTCAAGTCGCCAGGTGTGACGCGCCGCGCGTCGTAGTTTCTTCTATCCCGATGCGGTTATCGAGAAACGTCTTCATCAAATTCCAGGAGGTGTATTTGGTACCCAGCAGCATTTGCACAGCAGAGATCACGTCGGGGATAGACTCTGTTGGCATTTAGAGTGAGCGGATCTCGTTGAGATTGTCACTCTTGATATTGCTGACCGCTTCTTTCGCGGATTGCAGATCGGGTAGATGTAGCTCAGCTCGTGCTCAAATCACGCTTGCGGGCGTTCGTGGCTTCTTCCGCCTTGGCCCTGTGCGGTATGCAGTAGGGCCCACCGGCCCACTCCTTCATTCGCCGCGCGCGAGGGGCAAAGAGCTCATCTTCGATCACAGCGCCGCTCTCGGAATACGACTTGAAGAGGTGCCTGCTCATACGATGGCTGTGCTTGTTGATCTGATGGGAAAGAACATATTATTTGTAAATATGATGGAGTCCGTTGTTGCATCGTGAGCTAAGCATCTCATAGCATGCAACTCCATACCAACACAACGACGAGGGCCATAATTGCTCTTTCCGATTCTCTCGTCAGACTTTTGCTCCGAGATGCTCGCGCGAATCATCGCTGGACAGCTCATGTAGAGGTAGTGCAGGCGCAGACAATTGCCCCATTCCGTACGGATTTGACTCCACGTCGTGCACGTACAGGTTGATCTCTTTTACAAAATCAACGCTCTAGAAGATCGGCTCCTTGTCACTACTCTGCTCCACCGCTCTGCTGGTCCTGTCGCCGAGTCCGTCGTTACTCGTCCACGGCGCAGTGGAAGCCCTCCCACAAATCGTACGACTGCTTTATATCAGCTCGCTACATTAGTGCCCCGACGTCTTCCGCGATCGCCATCAGGCGAGACGCATCGACAACCTCATTATCATCGTCTTCAATGTCTGCGTCGTTGTGCATCCCCGAGTCGATCTCGTCTCGTGTGCGCGTGCACGCATACTGCTCCTGTGACCCATGGAATCGCTCCGCCCGTCATTGCAGCGACATTATCTGCTACTTCTGTGTTTCACAACCATCTCGTTTTATGAGGGGTCTGGACGCTACATAAAACCTCGGTTAAGGTTGTTTGTCTCCTTCAACAAGTACAGTACCGTTCATTACCGGTAAACCGTCTCAGATTTGCCCAAAACACAAGCTGCTCTTTTTCTTCAGAGGAGAACAATGGAAAAAATCGACCGCGTGTCAAATGTGGCCGAGAAAACGTCGGATATGGGGCGAATCTCCACGCAAAGACGCATCCTGCAATCCACGAACTCGTCGAAGATGCCAAGCGGAGATGACCGTATGTGACTTTGCACCTGTTTCCTATTATTGATGTTAATGGCCTGCATAATCAATGTCTGTGTCTTTGTGTGCCGTCAGTCAATCCAATATCTTGCCCAAAATAATTAGCGTTGCTTAGATGCAGCGTGAGATTCATGAATTGAAGAACGCATGTCCAAGTCGCTCCAAGCGGAGAAAAAATGCCATCATGGACGGCGTCAAAAGTCTGCAGAACTTGAATGCTATTTAGTGATCGTATCGCTGCTTAAAGGCACGCGCGTGAAAGCCCACGCTGAGAAGGTTGAATTTTGGAGTTGCTTGCTGGGTGGATCTAGAGACTCATAATTTGTTCCTGACTTCATAGATAATTGCTTTAACAAGCACACTCTCCAATCCAGATGTTGTCGAAAGCAATTGTTTTCCAATGAGATGACTAGGTAAAGAGTTCACCCGAAGGAGTGAACACTTTGCACGAAGCCACTTCACATCTTTAGCATGTTATCAACTCTGCCTTATTTGTGTTGTCTTAGTTCTTGCACAAAAACGAATACAGAATATGATGGAGATTGGTTTAGTAAGAGTTGGAGAAAGTGGCAGTTTTTCAGGTGTTACTGGTGTTGGCTCTAGGTCAGGCGGTGCCGGTAGGTCTAAACATGTGAGCGGTGGCTGATGGTAACATTTTTCTTCTGGCGTGGTGCATTGTGTTGCGGTAAATTTTAGTCGAGCAGTTCTGCTGGAGCTGCATTATTATCGTCTGGGAATGGCAATGACGATCGCTCATGGCAGCTTCACGGTGGCTTTGTCAGTCGTGCTGTAGCGATAAGAGACTCTGACGGCAACATCATCGATATACAAGACAACAATACCAGCGTCGATGACAACGTCGTGCAAGGCGAAGTCGCGAACAGCGCGGTAAGAGAGTGGTGCAGTTCCTTTCAACACGCACAACGCGGTAGATACAATTGCAGCGGTGTGATGTCAACCAGCACATTCATTGTGAGCGGAGTTTCGGCTTAGTCTCCATGGCTGCCAGTTTGTCTGTGCAGCAGCGAAGTGGCGGCGTTACCGAGTCCGGAGGCGAGTCAGGTTGCACTGCAAGTGGCTACAAGGCCGAGTTGTCCAAATGTGCGAGTTTATATGGTGCCGGCGATAACATCAGCATTAGCGAAGATTCTACTAGTGGCCATCCCTTGAGGTCGTAGCGCATCGACCGATGTAGTCCTTGTGGAGTGACGACGATTCAATTGGTTAAGTAAGCACAAGTGGTCACGTCAGTGTATCGAGGAAGGTGGAGCTGAAGCAAGCTCTGGCAAAGTTCTGATTTCGCTGGATTCAGAACGTGTTGCCACATCGTCAATTGTCATTTGCGCCAGCAGCGCCAGCGTGGCTGTTGGACTAGTGGGCAACCATCAAGCGACGTGGTTCATGCCACGAGGGTTGCAATGGGTCAGGGCGATGCCACGGCATCTGGCGGTGAGTTTGAGCTACTGCATTTTTACAGCTCTTGGTGTTGGTCCCAAATCCGTACGTGCCAAGCGCTTGGTACCAGTCTGGGCGCTCGTTAATTTGCAGACGGTTTTGGCTCGCCTTGTTCAGCTTGCACCGTACCATATGCTCGATGACGAGTTGGGGTTTGTTTGGTGCTTGATTGTCAACATGCAGTGCAGGCATTGACCAGCTTTGCTCTTGTTGCCGCTCTCACCACCAGCATTTTCGGAGTCGGGATTCAACTCCACCCAGCAGGCCGCAGCAGGCCGACCGCGCTTTCCCTGCGCTGGCGGGACAGTCATTGGAGCTTTGATTATACCGCACATGCAAAACAACCCCTTACGTCTAATCAGTTGTCTTTTATTGTCCTTTACTGCCCATTATTGTCCAAAAATAAATTACGTTTTATTGATATTTTATACTTTTACCATCTCTACCATCTAATATAAATATATTAAATCATTATATTAAATATATTTACTTTGTCTAGGTTATTTGATATTATATTAAATATGCAGAGGTTTCTTATGCATGAATGCATTCCAGCACCGGTTTTAGGGGTCTTACGACTCTGTTCTCGGTGCAATGTACGGTGATTATGGACAATGCACCATTATCCGTTTCAATTGCCAATTTAAACAGGGTATGCAATTGGAAATGACCATGTCCATATACAATACCTAGCAGGTTTAGAAGACGACCAAGACATAGGCCCAAAGTGTTGTAGACATTAAACCCGCAACTTATTTGAGAGTCCCACATTACTGGGCATCTACAGTGACTAAACAACCGCCTTCAACCTCAATTTCATGACTAACAGTCATGAACAACCAAGTATACTAAGTATGATTATTTATCGAATAGAAATCATTGAATAGTTGTGATTGCTAAGCCGCACAATCAATCGTAATGAAACTATACTGGCGAGCGCTGGTAACACTTTACACTTACTTGTTCGCGCTCGCAAAGTGGTTGATCGTCTCCACGCGCATACGACAAAAATACAACATGTGTCATTGATGCAATTACTGCACCAAATTCACTGTGCTCATCAAGTAACAATTAGACTTTCGATTGAAAAATACCCAGTTAACATTATGCCTTCCCGCATGGCATAATCTTGGGAACAGGGGTCTGCATATGAGAAGTCCTACTGTACAGAAAGCAGGGCACTGTCTGTGACATACTGTACGTTAAGGAGGAGTCAGACATAAAATAGGAGCTCAGCCAGGTTGTTTCCGTACATACGGTCAATACCGTAAATATATCAAAATTGACATTTCTCGTGAATACAAACATCCGTTGAATTGCATTTCCATTGGTCAACCATCAAATCTGAGTAGTTATCACAATCAATAACCTTCGATTATCAATATTGTATAGTCATCCCTCTATAAAACAGTTCCTAGATGAGCTACATCATGTTAGTGTAACCCAGCGAAAAGCCATCAAAAAAATAAATTTTAAATAAATGTGTACTGAGCCCTCTTACGCACCTTGAATACTTAAACTTATAACACCGTAAAACAGGTCAAGCGCACCGTAAATCAGATCTAGCGTATCCACATCAGGTAAAGTACATCCTATATGCGGGCTAGCATACAGTCAATCTGGTCAAGTGCACCGTACATCTGGTCAGGTACACCGTACATCTGGTCAAGTACAGTACAAGTGATCAAGCACGCCGCAAATCTGGTCAAGTACACCGTACATCTGGTCACCAGACTGTACCACACTATACTAGACTATACAACACTATACTAGACTATACAACACTATACTGTACCACACTACACCGCACTATACCGTACCACACCATACCACACCACTGTCCACCTTTCAGGCTTCCGCGGCCGCCGAGTGCGCTTACACATAGCGACTCTCCATACAACCAGGCGCTTTGCGGAAAGCCCTGTATCTCCGCAACCACGCACGCGCCACCGCCGCAGATCGACGCGTCTCGTCCAGGCGCAGCCAACCGCGCAAGCGCAGCGCACGTACGGCCAATTGCGCGAGCTGGACGGGGGTTTGAATACGAGTCATCGGAGCGAAGCATATATATACTTGGTTCGAAAGCAGCAGGCCGCTTGACAAACACCACTCTTCGTAGACGGCCATCTTAGGCTGAGAACACCGTATCCCGTTCGCTCTGCGAAGTTAAGCAGCCTCAAGCTCGGGTAGTACTCGGGTGGGTGACCACCGGGGAAGTCCGAGTGCTGTCTACTCTTTTCTTTTCGCCGA
>JAADVK010001133.1:0-11563 GCA_023334975.1 Globisporangium sylvaticum
AGCCGCAGTACAGCATCCTCGAGCGCTCGCGTGTGGATTACGACTTCGTGAACTTGTACAAGAAGTACAACTACGGCTTGACCACCTGGTCGCCACTCGCGTCGGGTGTGTTGACTGGCAAGTACTCCAAGGGTTTCCCAGAGGGCTCCCGTCTGTCGATGCCTGGGTACAAGACTCTACTTGCGAATGGGCTTGAAGACCGTATCGCCAAGGCGGACAAGCTCGCGGAAGTCGCCAAGGAGGTCGGCGCTACGCTCGCGCAGTTCTCGATTGCTTGGTGCGCTGCCAACGAGCACGTGTCGACCGTCATCCTCGGCGCCACGAGCATTGCGCAGCTGGACGAGAACCTGAAGGCGCTCGAGTTCGTCGACGAGATCACGCCGGAGATCCGCGCCAAAGTGGACGAGATCGTGCAGTTCAAGCCAGTGGTGCTACCTTCGGCCGAGCCATTCGTGCACCAGCTGCGTTCCAAGTACCTCTAAGCTTCCGATCAATGTGTGCGTCTGCGTGAGTTTGTTCTCGCACAGAGCTAAGCTTGCAGTATTTTCACAAGGTACACACACGCTTGTAAATAAAAACACGACAGTCGTTGTTTCATCCACTGTACTGATGAGAGCTATTCGTTTTCGTGCATTCTTCGATTGCAAGGGACACCAGCATCCTCTCTGCATGTCTGTCATTGCTCTAGCGGCATGCCCCTGAACGCGTGGGCAATGACGTCATGCAGCACTCTCTGGTACCTGCTCATCGAACCGCATGCAGGTCCAACGTGTCGCATGGTTCTGAGGAGGGTGGCGCGTGCCAAGAGCACAAGAAGAGATGTGAGTGAGTTACTTTATGTATGAGGCCTGTGCATGAGTGCAGCAGCGGAGAGAGAGCAGAAGACACCGGAGACTTGACACCACAGCACGTGCCACAATTGAACAGTAGCGTCATCGAGCCCCCTCCAGCGTTCAGCGGAGTGCTCTTGCGCTCCATTCGAGGCGCTCTAATAAGAACTTCGATCGCCTTCGGATTCGATTCGATCGCTTGTCTGCTTCGTTTTGCTTCGTTTTACTGATGTGTGGATGGGCTTCTCTTCTTCAAGTGTGTGCGCATCTGCACTTTCTCTTGTCCCATTGAATCCACAGTTTTTGATATGGAGCGCTTCGCTTCGATTCGTTGACACGCATCAGAATGTTTGTCACTGCTCTCAATACAAGACCCCATAATAAAATGGATATAATTGGTGGGTGATTGGCATGCAAATCGGCCAAAATCGAGCGCCTGCAGACGACAGCTGACCTGTCGTCACCATTGAAAGCGAAAAGATACCAAATCTGTACACTCATCATCACCATCAAGATCCATGTGGCAGCCAATTGATACACACACACAAGTCACACATTGCACATTGCATTTTCAAGATCTTGCAGTTGCATTCAAACATGAATCGATACAAAGGGCACTAGCAGCGCAGCCTCAGCATGCGCTCAGTAAGATAACGACTCTCACACACGCCCAGTTATTCTGGTGCTATCTGTCACGCACGCACGTAGGCGCTTAGGTGAACTTTTCGCGGATCTTGGCCACGAACGGCTCCGCGCTCGGGATGACCACAGGCTGGAACTGCACGATCTCGTCCACCTTGGCGCGGATCTCCGGCGTGATCTTGTCGATGAACTCCATGGCCTTGAGGTTCTCGTCCAGCTGCGCGACGCTCGTGGCGCCGAGGATGACCGTCGACACGTTCGTGTTCGCGGCCACCCAGGCGATCGAGAGCTGCGCGAGCGTGGAGCCGATCTCCTTCGCGACCGCCTCGAGCTTCTTCACCTTCTCGATCTTGGCGTCGAGGCCGTTCGAGAGCATGTTCTTGTACATTGGGATCGACAGACGCGAACCCTCTGGGATGCCGTTGTTGTACTTGCCCGTCAGCACACCCGACGCGAGCGGCGACCAGGTCGTGAGACCGTAGCCGTATTTCTATACGAAAATACACACACAGAGAACACAACGCATTAGTCATATCGCACAAACGACACACGACAAGCATGACACACATCCATTCGTTCACATACCTTGTACAGGTTGACAAAGTCGTAGTCCACACGCGAGCGCTCCAAGATGCTGTACTGTGGCTGGTCCATCACTGGACGAGCCAGACCAAGACGGTCCGCGATCTCGCACGCCTTGATAACGTCGTGCGCGTTCCACTCGCTGGTTCCCCAGTAGAACGCCCAGCCCTGATCGATCACGTAGTTCATCGCGCGCACGGTCTCTTCGATCGGGGTGCGCGGGTCCGGACGGTGGCAGAAGATGAGGTCGACGTAGTCCTGGTCGAAGCGCTTGAGCGCCGCCTTCGTTCCCTCGATGATGTGCTTGCGGCTCAGGCCCTGGTCGTTCGGGCCGTTCTTTGGGCCCTTGTAGCCGAAGAAGATCTTGGTGCTGATCACCAGGTCTTCACGCGTCCACTCGCCGCGCTCAATGCCAGCCTTGATGCACTGGCCCATGATGAGCTCCGACTTGCCCTCGGCGTAGACCTCGGCGTTGTCGTAGAAGTTGATGCCGTTCTTGTACGCGTGCGCCATGATCTCGTACGCCTTCTCAAAGCCCAGCTGGTTGTCGAAGGTGACACAGCTGCCGAACGAGAGCGTGGACACGAGGAGACCCGAGTTGCCCAGGTAGCGGTACTTCATGTTGTGTGCTGGAGCTGCTGGGGCGGCCATTTTGGTATCAAAAGTGTCGCGGAGGTTGGGTTGGTTGCTTGCTTGGTGCTGGCGTTCGGCTCGTGGGGCTCGTCGCGAATTGGATTGTGAGAGCAAAAGGAACGCAGCAGAAGCAATCAGGACTAGGCACACGAAGCGAGATCCTCCGTCTCCCAATTACTAGCCCCTGGTAGCGGTTTTGTCTACGTCGCCATTCGTCATAGAGCAATCAATTGATTTGGATCGAGATCTGCGGAACAGCGGGATTACGCTAGGCTTGAAGTTACAAGTTTGGACAGTTGGATGCTCGCAATAGAAGCTCTCTGCTTGAAGCTTCAACGGACACGGGTGAAAATGGATATCAACACGGCAATGGAAATGAGCAAGGCTGTGTGTTGTGTGTGAACGCCACGTGGCTATTGAAGGAATGCTATGACTGTGATGGAAAACACGAAACCCAGTACTGGTTGGAAAGAGCGATCTCGTCGCTGACTCACAGGTGCAGCCTAAGAGCTAGCTACTTCCTCCTACATACTTAGAGGAACTTGGAGCGCACAGCGTGCACGAACGGCTCGGCGCTCACGATGGCCACAGGCTGGAACTGCACGATCTCGTCCACCTTGGCGCGGATCTCCGGCGTGATCTTGTCCACGAACTCGAGTGCCTTGAGGTTCTCGTCCAGCTGCTTGACGCTCGTAGTGCCGAGGATCACGGTGGAAACGTGCTCGTTCGACGCCACCCACGCGATGGAGAACTGGGGCAAAGTCGCGCCGATCTCCTTGGCGATCTCCGCCAGCTTGTCCGCCTTCGCCACGCGGTCTTCGAGACCGTTCGCGACAAAGGACTTGAACAATGGGTTCGACAGGCGGGAGCCTTCTGGCGTCGCACTCGAGTACTTGCCTGTAAGCACACCCGCGGCCAATGGCGACCAGGTCGTCAAGCCGTACTTGTACTTCTCGTACAGGTTCACGTAGACGTACTCCACCCGCGAGCGCTCGAAGATGTGGTACTGCGGCTGGTCCATCACTGGACGAGCCAGACCAAGACGGTCTGCGATCTCGCACGCCTCCATGATGTCGTGCGCGTTCCACTCGCTGGTTCCCCAGTAGAACGCCCAGCCCTGGTCGATCACGTAGTTCATGGCGCGCACGGTCTCCTCGATTGGCGTGCGCGGGTCCGGACGGTGGCAGAAGATGAGGTCGACGTACTCCTGGTCGAGGCGCTGGAGCGACGCCTTCGTTCCCTCGACGATGTGCTTGCGGCTCAATCCAATGTCGTTGGGGCCGAACTGGCCTTGGAAGAAGCCCTTGGTACCCCAGAAGATCTTGGTGCTGATCACGAGGTCCTCGCGGGACCAGACGCCCTCGTCAATGCCCCTCTTGATGGCCTTGCCCATGATCACCTCGGACTGGCCGTCGGCGTACGCCTCGGCGTTGTCGTAGAAGTTGACGCCGTTCTTGAACGCGTGCGTCATAACTTCGTACGACTTGTCAAAGTCCATGGGAGAGCCGAAGGTCATGGCGCCGAACGAGAGCGTGGACACGAGGAGGCCGGAGTTGCCCAGGTAGCGGTACTTCATACTGTGCGCTGGGGCGGCCATTTTGGTATCAAAAGTATCAAGAGTGAGCTTGGTTCTGGAGCTGGAGCTTGTGTCGAGTCGAGACGAGCGCAAATTGGATTGTGAGACTGACCAACGGGCTGACTGCGGGACCGACTGCAGAAATCTTTTAGCGCAGACCTTCAAGTCGCAGTCGCCAGTTTGTGATCTGCGCTCTGATTCTGATACGTGGCGATTAAGCAATCAACAAAGTTTACTTTGGGAGACCGTAAACATAAATGCCGTAAATTAACGTAATTTAGGGTTTCGATCTTTTTCTATTGTTCAGTTTTTCACAAAGATAAGACTCTCTTTATTACAATTTAAGCTTGGTTTTTGTAGAAAAAATTACAAGAACGCGACTCTTATCTTCAAGCAGTTGGTTTGCATTCATAGAATCGAATTCCTCGAAAAGCACCGAAGCCCGAAGTACTTCGAGGAATTAATTCCGTGTGAGTCTGGTCTTTTCCATTCAGCGATGCGGTTGAAGTGATCTACCGAGTGATGCGGCGCCGGCATGGAAAGACAGCCCCCGAGTGATTATATAGAGCCGTATCTCAGCGGCAGTTGTGTATCGGTCACCATGCCAATCTCGCAGTGATGCTACTAATGTATATCGAAGCATCTTGTCATCCATTTACCGATATAACGAGCCATTCCTCCATTTAAGTCTCGTTCACGCCAGTAAGTAACTTTGCTGCCTACCTGGTGGTGTGTGTTACCTCGCTCTTGCTTCTTCAGAGAGAGACGAGGATCCAACCTTTTAAAATGCACAAAGAGACTGGGAAACTGCAAGCAAGCAAGCTAGAGAGGAAACTCGGGGCAATCGCATTTTCCACAGAGGTGTCTGCGTGCATCCTCCCCGTGTACTTCTCTGCTATCACTCGTTAATAGGCACACTTCTGAATTCCCAATGGCGGACAACTGTGAAGTTCACACACCCGCACTTGGATGCAGTTGAGCACGAGACTTGCCGCTCTTCGTTAACGATTGGGACGCCATCCACAATGCACAGTAGTACCTTGCCGCTCAGAGCTTTGAGCTTTGGGCTAGCTGGTTGACTGGCTATCTATCTTTGCGATCAGAACCCGACTTATCTCTCTATCTTTGTCGAGGCTCGCCACCTAAATATACCACTCAAGCTCTCAAATCTCTATTTAGTATCAAGCCGAGGACTCCAGCCATTTGCCGCCTTGAGGGAAATCACAAACGTTGTGACGCCAACGAGAGAGAAGAGCACGTGAGACGCAAAGACGCTAGCTGGTAGGCTAGCTCCACACCTCCAGGATGTACAAGACCAAGGAGCTCAACAAGAACATCGCCAAGAGCTACCTCACGATCGGCGACCCGTACCGAGACCCGCATGTCATCGAAGGTGCCTGGAAGTGGCTTTAGAGCCCCAGTGTTAGCACATTAACTGACTGACTAAGTGTCTGTGTCTCTGTAACTTATTTCTCTCTCTAGGCAAGAACTCGCGCCACAAGGGCAAGCAGCTCATGGTCGTGCCGGCGAAGAACACATGCAACGGCGTCGGGTACTTTGACAAGAAGACGTACTCGTCCGACCCGCTGCAGGACAACACGATGTACCTCAAGACCCAGCCGATGGACAAGCGCAAGGCGGGGTTCGGCTCGAAAGACGCCTCGCGCCGCGACGAGTTCATGAACCACGTGCGCGCGGAGCAGTACCGCGAGACGCTCGACACGGAGATGCAGATCCTCGAGAAGCAGAAGAAGAGCGAGCCGGCGCAGAACTTCGAGGAGCTCGACGCGCTCAACAAGGCGCGCAAGTTCCCCGAGGGCCTCGACGAGACCAAGCACCTCTACGACATCGGGCGGTCGCAGACCACCGAGTTCAACCAGAAGTCGCACCGCGACACGTTCTACACCATGCGCGCGAGCAACTCGCAGTACAAGCGCAACAACGGGCCGTTCGTGCTCACGTCCGAGCTCGTCGGGCTCGGCGCCGACGACGTCTCGGGCAACTGGCCGACCCCGAAAGGTGCGAGCACCAAGCAGTTCTACGACCACAGCCACCTGCACATCTAACTTATACGAACAGCTACAAGAGATAGTAGGCCTGGGCAGCTTACTTTGTAGAAGACAGATCGCCAATCAGAATAAAGATAATACTATTCATATTAGTAAGCTTCCGTGGCATTCATGTTTGCTTGGCTTTGATATCTTTGATACTTTTGATACTTCAACTTGATAGTTATTCATCCAATGACATCACTTTGTTCGTATCTATTGCATATCATTGGCTAAAAACATGCGAGCTGTTCCTGGAAACGCATCCAGAGAGCGCTCTTAGCTAATCATGGGCAGCATCGCAGTCTGATTAGATAAGGATCAATAATTTCACTCTCCAGTCAGCATAGTGTACACGTTGAAGCCATCTGAGAAAAATTTCCGACCTGGCTTCACTCAGCCTAGAGTAGTCGGACCTTCCGTCGAGATGTGATTGTGAAAGAATGCTTTCTTGCTCCCTTTCGCTACTCGGACTCGGCATACCGCCGGTTTATAGGCGACCACGCCACGTCCTCAAGCGTGTGTCCAAGCAAAAAGCTGTTTTGATCTGTCCTGACACCCACAATTCAATTTGCGCTCGTCTCGACACAAACTCCAGCTCAACCCCACTCCCCCTCCCCCTCCCCCCCTCACTCTCATCCAAGAATGTCAGCCCCAGCAACTCACAACATGAAGTACCGCTACCTGGGCAACTCTGGTCTCCTCGTGTCCACGCTCTCGTTCGGCAGCTGGGTCACCTTCGACAACCAGCTCGATTTCGAGAAGGCGTACGACATCCTCGTGCACGCGTACAAGAACGGCATCAACTTCTTCGACAACGCCGAGGTGTACGCGGATGGTCAGTCCGAAGTGATCATGGGCAAGGTCATCAAGAGGGGTATTGAAGAAGGTGTGTGGTCGCGTGAGGACTTGGTGGTGAGCACCAAGATCTTCTGGGGCTACAAGGGTATCATGAACGGAGCTGCCGGCCCGAACGACCAGGGTCTGAGCCGCAAGCACATCGTCGAGGGCACGAAGGCGGCACTCAAGCGCTTCGACCAGGAGTACGTGGATCTGATCTTCTGCCACCGTCCAGACCCGCGCACGCCGATTGAGGAGACCGTGCGCGCCATGAACTACGTGATCGATCAGGGCTGGGCGTTCTACTGGGGAACCAGCGAGTGGAACGCGCACGATGTGATCAAGGCGTGCGAGATCGCCGACCGTCTTAGTCTGGCTCGTCCAGTGATGGACCAGCCACAGTACCACATCCTCGAACGTTCGCGTGTGGACTATGACTACGTGAACCTGTACCAGAAGTACAAGTACGGCTTGACCACCTGGTCGCCCCTCGCGTCGGGCGTGCTGACTGGCAAGTACTCGAAGGGCATCCCAGAGGGCTCCCGCTTGTCCATCCCAATGATCAAGGCGTACGTCTCGAACGGTCTCGAAGACCGCATCGCCAAGGCGGACAAGCTCGCGGAAGTCGCCAAGGAGGTCGGCGCCACGCTCGCGCAGTTTTCGATCGCTTGGTGCGCCGCCAACAAGAATGTCTCGACGGTGATCCTCGGCGCCACGAGCATCAAGCAGCTGGACGAAAACCTCAAGGCCATGGAGTTCATTGATAAGATCACGCCGGAGATCCGCGCCAAGGTGGACGCGATCGTGGAGTTCCAGCCAGTGGTAGTGCCAAGCGCCGAGCCGTTCGTGCACCAGCTGCGCAACAAGTTCCTCTAAGGTTGCTTCACCTGCGCACCAACCAATCGACTGCCGAGTACTGATGCACCGAGCAACTTTTTCTTTCTGGCTCCTTGATTCGTCAGTTTTGCAATGCGTTTGAGCAGTAAAAAACAATGAAAAAGCAAAAGCCTTGTCGGACAATGCGTACTATAGCTGGATGAAAAGGTCGTCATCTCAGGACCAATGCCACCCGTGGGTTGACACTACAAATCAGTGAAGGCGCACGCAGGCAACTTTTACAACCTCGCTCATCTTGGTGTGTTAGTTTTACGACGATGTCACAGTTATTGTTCTCGTGCGTGAATCCAAATGATAAGAAGATGGGGAAAAGGAGGGGAGCGAGAGAAGAAAAAGTGTACTCCACACTCGGAGTACATGCAGCATGTCGGAATCCAGCTCAAGTCCTAGTCAAGCCCACTAGCCGCTCAAGCCACGGTCCAGTCCAGGACCGGTTCTCCCTTCTCTCTGCTTCGGTTTCGCTCCACTGGGTTGTGCTACCACAGTCAGCTGACACACAATGTCAGTCGGTTGCTACCAAAACTCTGGAATCTAGGTCTAGTGATCTCACTTGCGCTTCGACGCACACCAGCAAGACGGCGCCGACATCGAAGATTTGAAACCCACCCTCCATCCCTGGTCTATCCAGTGGGGGGATCCTTACACTCGATTGGCGTGCGGAATGATGCAGCAGCCAGAGCATTGGATTGCCCGCCCGCGCCAAGGACCACCCACCCAACTGGTCTCGGGTCGGGCGTTGGCACCAACTTTCCTATTGCGGGTGGGCGTGGGCTGGCGCGGGTGGGCGATGGTCCTCCAACACCTTTATCGGGCGGGTGCTGGTCTGGCAGTCAGAATCCCTTAATCTATTTTGCCCCCACGAAGGGTATTGTGGAATTTAATCTACTGCCGGTTGGAAGATAGTGTATTAGATCCAAGAGGAAGAGGAAGGGGTCCTTTCATATCCCAAAGCAAGGCAGGCACAAGTTTCTTGTTGTCGTTGAAGGAAGGGGGGGCACTAGAAGTCGTCAACGTGACAGGTGGTACTAAAATAAAATTTCACAGCCCATGAGTCTTGGTGGCACTTGGCTAGAGTTCATGTGTACCAAACTGTGGTCCTTTAACGCATAGTATTTTTTATATTATTTCTTCATGGTCTCGAGCTGGAAGTGTCGGTGGAGTGGATGTCAGACCAGGCGCTTTCGAGCTTTGACTCGCAGCAGGCGTCCTTGGCCTTCTTTCCTGCAACCTGCTGTCTGCAGCGTCGGCTTATCGATGTTGGAAGTTCCAACTGAACGGTTCCTTAAAAATTATAAAGTAGTAATCAGCTCTCTCAATTTTACGAAATGTTTACAGAGAGAGGATCGAAGCATAGAGTAATCGGCTCGCCTTGCCTCAGACGGTGATGATGTAAGAGTGCAATCCGTAGCTGGTGCGCGTGCGTTGTGCGTCTCACGAATATGCCCCGACACTCTCACAATCCGATTTGCGCTCGTCCCGACACAAGCTCCAGCTCCAGCTCCAACCCCCTCTCTCTTGCTACTTTGATACCAAAATGGCCGCCCCAGCAACCCCAGCGCACAACATGAAGTACCGCTTCCTGGGCAACTCCGGTCTCCTCGTGTCCACGCTCTCGTTTGGCGCGATGACCTTCGGCAACCCGTCGGACTTTGACAAGTCGTACGAGATCATGACGCACGCCTTCAAGAACGGCGTCAACTTCTTCGACAACGCCGAGGCGTACGCAAGAGGTCAGTCCGAAGTGATCATGGGCCAGTGCATCAAGGCCGGTATCGAGCGCGGCGTGTGGAGCCGCGAGGACCTTGTGATCAGCACCAAGATCTTCTGGGGCACCAAGTCTCGCCCGAACGACCAGGGCTTGAGTCGCAAGCACATCATCGAGGGAACGAAGGCGTCACTGAAGCGCCTCGACCAGGAGTATGTGGATCTGATCTTCTGCCACCGTCCGGATCCTCGTACGCCAATCGAAGAGACCGTGCGCGCCATGAACTACGTCATCGATCAGGGCTGGGCGTTCTACTGGGGAACTAGCAAGTGGAACGCTCATGATGTGATTGAAGCGTGCGAGATCGCCGACCGTCTTGGCTTGGCGCGACCAGTGATGGACCAGCCAGAGTACAACATTTTCGAACGCTCGCAGGTTGACTACGACTACGCGGTTCTGTACGAGAAGTACAACCACGGCTTGACGACTTGGTCACCTCTCGCGTCGGGCATCCTCACTGGCAAGTACTCCAGCGCAACTCCAGAAGGCTCTCGCATGACAAACCCAGTGTTCAAGACGTACATGTCGAACGGCTTCGAGGACCGCGTCGCGAAGGCGGACAAGCTGGCGGAGATCGCCAAGGAAGTCGGCGCGACGTTGGCGCAGTTCTCCATCGCCTGGGCTGCCTCGAACAAGCACGTCTCCACTGTCATGCTCGGCGCCACGAGCACCAAGCAGCTCGATGAGAACCTCAAGGCACTCGAGTTCATCGACAAGATCACGCCGGAGATCCGCGCCAAGGTGGACGAGATCGTGCAGTTCCAGCCTGTTCTCATTCCGAGCGCGGAGCCATTCGTGCAGCAGCTGCGCTCGAAGTTCCTCTAGGCACAGTCGCAATCAACCTCTGGTACCTACCTCCGACTCTGGCAGTACTGTGCTAGTATTACAATATGTGTTAGCTCACCGTAGCTTTGGCAGTTCAAAGGTGGTCAGATTCTGAACAAAGTACGACGAGTGATGGCTCGTGTCAGACCGGGAGGTTGATATGTTAGGGCTGCACAACGTTCAGATTCAGTGCAAGGGTCAATTTCCTAACAACATTTCTATCAATAAAGCGAGTGAATGGATAGTGAAGCGGTCGAATACAATAGAAGTAGTACGCTACGAGCCTCAAGGGCGGCGAGCGGCACTTTGCGTATATAATATGATGAGTACTTGTGAGAGGAGTAGGCGGTCCGCGTGATCTACTTGCTTCTCTAAATTTGCAAGAATGCAAGGAATCCCTGCAGTCAAGATGCTCGCGATCTCATGCACATACCTGGTAAAGTGTGTTCTTCTCCAATTTGCACACTACGGTATAAAATTGTCACTGGCCTGCCAAACTGCACGCAAGAGTTCCGCGAAGAAAGGCAGGTGGACCTGTAAGTGCCGCTCGCACTCCCAACGGCAGTCACCAACCACGACCGCCGAGTTGAGTCTGCAAACACCTGTACTCATATATACCCCTTCTATCTTTCCTGCAATGTCCAAACGACAAGAAGAGATAGAGATCGAGATACGTGCATCATGAAGATCTTGATACCGAAATGGGAGACTCTTGATACCGAGGAGGATACAGTAAGTAGCCTTGCGTTTTCAAATGATTCTGAAATGTCAAACCATAAGATGATGATGCATCGCTTTTGAACGGTGTACGTGGGTGTTTCATATTGCCTTGTTGGTGACTTTACTGAAGACCTACGACAGTCCTTCCTAATTTCCAGACTATGCATCGTCCTCCTCACATCGCTTCTCGCCCACGTGCTGCCGA
>JAADVK010001134.1:0-11561 GCA_023334975.1 Globisporangium sylvaticum
ACAGATAGAGCAGCGACGAGAACCCGAGTCTGTTGCATCGAGCGCTTCGAGTCGTGAAGTTTCGAGTCCAGTGACGAGTGGTATAGAAGAAAGTCAGGATACATCTGTGAAGCCGGACTCTATACAATCGGCACAGAGACCAAGGCACCACTACCCGGGTAGCAAGATCCAGCATTACCCGTCTTTTGAAACACCAGCGAGAGGAGACTCCAGCACGAGCGGGTCGAGTGGGATAGCGCACACATTTCGCTTGAAGTGGGCTCAGCCGATTGCGTTTCAAATGGAGTCGCCTGACGAGTCGATCTCCAACGAGTGGACTCCGTCTTTCCCAGATACGAGTGCGATGGTGGATTTCCTGTCGTCGTCATCGCTGTCGTCCACGTGTCTGTTGTTCGAGAAGAAGAATGTGTTGCTGAAGGAGAACCTGAGATCTGTGTGCTTCCACCACCAATTCCTCGGCGGCGCGTACAAATCGCCTTACAATGAGCTGGGATTAGCTCAAGTGACACTGCCAGTGACAGAGCAGGTGATAAATCGTCACACCCGGCAGGCACGCATCATCTCTCGCACGGAGCTACATTTACTGGTGACTCGCATGGTGCGAATGCTGGAGCCCAGCCGCAGCATTCTGAAAACAATGCGGAGAATGGACCGATGACTCTCGCGCAATTCAGCGACGCCAGGAAGAAGTCGAACAATTCTGGTAGCAGCGGGAGACACCTGAATGGATCGTCAAGCATGCAGAATCTGCTGAATTCGCCGTTGTCGAGCTCTGCGACCGTGCTGAATCTCGGCAACGTGCCGTTCTCGAGGTCCAGTTTCGTTGCCGAGTCCAGCTTTTATGCAGGCCAGAGAGGAGGAAAACCGAGGCACTTGCCAGCAAACAACGAAGCTGATGACGAGGACGAGGACGAAAAAGATGACAGCGAGCTCGATTTGGCTGAGATTGCAGCTTTCCAAGCGCAAGATGGCGTCCAGTGCAAGAAATCTACACCGCAGAACGACAAGGTGTACTTTGAAGACCGGGTGTACGCGGACAAGATGAAGAAGGACTACACGGAGCTGCTCTTCGACGTGGAGCAGGAGCGGTTGCGCATGATCTACAGCGGAGTGCGGCCTTCGGTGTCGTCGGCAGCAGTAGATACGAGAAGCGAGCAAAGTGCTGGCGTTGTTGGATCAGAGAGCGGACCACGAACACCAGCGAGATCGCTCTCTTCTTCTGATGATGATGGTTGCACACAACCAGCCGCAGCAGTCGGAGAAGCGCCGTCTTCAAAGAGGTGGAAGCGCTTCAACAGTAGTGTGGTGATCCCCACGCCGCCACCATCGCAGCCAGGATGGAGCAGCAACAACAACAACCACGAAGAGGACCACCAATTGCTGAATCTGAATGGATCTGCCACGTCCTCTGATGCCCGTCACCAGTTAGCAGACCCGCAAGAGTCCATTTACGTGTGCATTGCGGAGAAGCGAGAGCAGGAGGAGAAAGAGGCGGCGCTGAAGAAGCAGCGGCAGCTGGAGTTGCAGTCGAACCAGGACGAGAAAGAGCGTCGACGCAGGAGTTCCCATGGCGCGAACCACCGGATGACGATGCAAGTGCAGCTGCAGCGCCAGGCGGAGCTGAGTGAGCTCATGCAGCGACTCGAGGCAGAGAAAGAGCAGCAACAGAACAACGCGAGGAGCTCAGAGTCGACTGGTGCAATAACTTCCAGATACAACAGCAAGTCAAAGGGCGACGGCGGATCGACTGATGAAGTTCGACACGCGGCAAGAACGAGGAGCGAAAAAGAGAGCGCTCCAGAAGTGTCCGACCTCGCGCTCCTGCAGCGTGCGCTGCACCATTTCATCCATCGCCCGAAGGAGTGACCACCGAGCGCTTTGGGGCCAAAAGTGAGCGAGCGAGAGTGAAGGAAGACCTGTCGTGCCTGTCAAGCGGAGTGCACGTGGAAGAAACAACGAGATGAAGCATACGGAGCTGCTTGGGCAATCAGTCGGTGCGGTCTCCGTCAACCAGCCACCTGACCTAACTGCAACGAGCGAACAAGGGTTTCCGGATGTGGAGGTTAGTGAATGATAAAGATGCTCTGATGAACATTGCGCGCGCATGTGCGTGAAGGGCCAAGTCCGTCCTGTGCGTTCAAGATGCTGGAAGTATTGCGCAAAAATCGACACGGTGATCATCAGATCTCCACGCCATCCCAATAGCTTCCCAGTCATCGTGGCACGAGGAAGTCGTCATCAAGGGCTGAGGATAAGAGCGCGCGGCCGGACTCTCATCGTCCAGTCATTTGTCACTGTGGATGCAGATTGGCTGATTGGAGCCCTTGCGCAACAGAACTGTGTTCCTTTTGTTAAATGGGGATGCATATGTATCCAAACGCACTTCAACTTTCAATTTCTTCCATCCATCAGAATTATATCAGAAAAAGAAGCAACATGGTTCAAAAAGAGCGAAAAATGAGCGCACGTCAGCAGACAGTTCAGAATCCTCGTGTGACGCGAATGCGATTTTTGAGTTGAAATTCGCCAGAGAACCAGCCAAAAGAAATCCATCCATCTCTCCATCGAATCGTCAATACAAATCAATCTTCCAAGCTGATGAGGAGGGTGCTCAGGGTTGACGAGGTACTGTAGGCAGTTCCTTGTACACACAATGCCAGAGACTGTCCACTGTCTCCGGCATAAAGGACGGGCATGAAATAGGAAATCAATCATCTCAGTGCGCGCCGACCAACAGAATTGCGATCTTCTTCTTTCTTGCCGCACGTGGAGATCTCGATTGCTGTTTTTCCCTGAGGAACGAGCTCCTCCCCCAGCGTATCCTTTTCGCTTCTCTCCCTCGTGATTGTTCGCTCTCTGCCACCAGACACCGACACTAGATGCCAGACACCAACAGAAGACACTGATTAGCCCAAGCGACTTGCTCGCACTTGTCCAACGCAAAGTGAGTCTTGGAGTCAGTAGTCTTGTCTGGTTTCCCCGTCATCTGCTGCTGGGCTTGTGCACTCGCATGTGCTGACCACTTACCACCTTGCCACCCTCAAGTTGCCAGTCAGGCGAGTCGCCTGCTGAGTGACGGAACACTCTTTTGGAGTCCAGATGCCGGTCAAACAACACACTGATACAAGAACTACTTGTGGTGCGCCATCTGCCACATTCCGGACCCGCCTGGCAATCACAAAAACCATCACCAAACAAGCAGATGCCCAGACTTGTGGAAGGGCGAGAGGATCCATCAGATCTTTCCGACACTTTTGACAAATTATTCAGGCATTTTCCAGCAAGCACAGATTGGGCGAGATACATATCCATCCGCAATCTCTGTAACGGAAAACGACTTGCGCAAAAGGGAACGACTGCGCTGGCTGGACTTGCAGACTCCTGCGAGTCTGAACAACAGCACCAACAAATCAACCCAAGCAAAAAGCAAACTTGCAAACAAGTGCGCTGAACAACAGCAACAACAAATCAACAGATGAACACATGCGCAAGCAAAAAAAGCAAACAAGTGTGCTTGCTCAAGAGCCACAACATCGTCAAACCAGCTGTTTGAGCCCATGCGAATGCACTTGAATAGACACATGGGACGTCGAAATGTTACACTGGGAACTTTAACTGCCAGATCACTACCAAAGCGACAGACACAGCAGCAGCGCGATGATACCACACATCATACGCAAGAGAACGGCAGTATGCGCTGTGCATGCATGCGAAGCAGCAGCAGCAAGCGAGTGACAAGCGCAATTGTCAAGGCAGCAAGCAACTCCATGCGCCACCCCTGCGTTGTCACGCGCTTGCGTTTGTTTTGCATGGGACGCCAAGAAAAGGGTGTGAAACGGTTTTGTGCCTAGCCCTATCGAGCAAAAGCTCAACCTTCAACATGGATGCACCACATTACGTGGCCCACATCACATAGAGAGAAGTGGGTTCGGTTTACCACCCTAAAAATGATCTGATTGGCTTGTTGGAATCATTCAGCCAATCACTGCGAGCGATTCCAGAGGTTTCTCTCTGATTTCCGTTTTTTCCGTTTTTTGGTTGAAAAATTAAGAACCGAATTGTGATCTGGTGACAAAAAAAGCGACAGGGAGCAAACGTGAC
This sequence comes from Globisporangium sylvaticum, assembly GCA_023334975.1. Classification (NCBI taxonomy): domain Eukaryota; phylum Oomycota; class Peronosporomycetes; order Pythiales; family Pythiaceae; genus Globisporangium; species Globisporangium sylvaticum. The sequence goes on from JAADVK010001134.1 coordinate 4,102, forward strand.
AAGGCTCAAATTTCCCTGTCCTGCAACAAGTCGGTGCTCCAAACTCGTGCCACAACTCAAAACAGCTGCAAGCGCACAAGCAAGCAAGCAAGCGCACAACAACTGCGCAAAGCAAGCGAACAACACAAGCCACTTAGTCAACAAAGCAACCAACAGAGAGATGTACCCGGCGTGCCCGATCGAATCTGAGGAGCCGGTGATCGACCTGGACGCCGTGCGCGCCAAGAAGCTCGCGTGCGACCCCGAGGCAGCGATGCTCGACGTCGCGGACCTCACGATGCTGCACGTGGGCATCGCGGAGCTGCGCGTGGCGCCGGACGGCAAGTGGCTCTACGTGCTGCAGGTGACGTGCGGCCGCGTGCGCTGGCGCGTGCTGCGGCGCTACAGCGCGATCCGCGACTTCTGGCAGCGGCTGCGCGAGCTGCTCGCCGAGAACGAGAGCACATGCACCGAGCGCTGCCACTTCCTCGCGGGCCTCGAGGGCGACAAGTTCCCGAAGAAGCACCTGCTGCACACCAAGACCAAGCTCGAGGAGCGCGCGAACGAGCTCGAGACGTTCTTTGTCAAGCTCGTGCTGCGCCTCAACCTGTGCAGCCGCGTGCAGCTGGAGCGCTGCTACTTGCAGCACTGCTCGCTGCTGCGTCTGCTCACGAGCTTCTTCGAGGTCGGCGCGCAGTACGCGGCGCAGAAGTGCGACGACCCGTACGCGCGGCTCACGACCTACAAGAGCATGCCGCGCATCGAGCAGTACGACGACCAACCGCAGATGCGCCACAGCACGTCGCGCATCGGAGGCGGCAGCAAGCGGAAAGTGGACCGGCGCTTCTCCTTCGCGGCCTTGCGCGACGTGCGCGTCGCCGTCGAGCCGCAGAGCCCCCGAGGCAGAGCAAGCAAGTGAGCATGACATACATGTGGGGAACTCGTTAACCATGCTCATGGGGGCATATGATTATTTATATGGAAGCCAAACGTCGCGGGTCATCCAAGAACAGAATGGTTCAGAACGTATTGTAGTGTATGGCTGTTGATATTGGGCTTGCCTGGGGTTGCGGACCGCACGTCAACCTTGCACACAACAACAATTAAGCAAATAAATGTGATCTATCAAACACACAAAACAAGCAAAGCAACTGCTCATCTTGTCGTTCATGATCCTCTATACATTTTCCAACTTGTTCTTTTCTTGCTTTTGGTTGTTTTGTTTGCTAACTTGCTTGCTTGTTACTCTAATTGCAGCAGCAGCGTGTTCTGCTCCTCGACCACCAGCGCATCGACAATATCGTCCAAGAGCTCGCCATTGAGCATGCGGTCAATACCATGCACCGTCATGTTCACGCGGTGGTCCGAGATGCGGCTCTGGGGGAAGTTGTACGTGCGGATGCGCTCCGAGCGGTCGCCCGAGCCGATCTGCGAGCTGCGCAGGCTGTGGCGCTCCGAGTCGCGCTGGCGCCGGATGCCGTCGAACACGCGCGCGCAGAGGATCTTCATGGCCTTGGCCTTGTTCTGGTGCTGCGAGCGCTCGTCCTGCACGGCCGCGACGATGCCCGTGGGCAAGTGCGTGATGCGCACCGCGCTCTCGGTCGTGTTCACGTGCTGGCCGCCGGCGCCACTCGCGCGGTACACGTCGATGCGCAGGTCCTTCGGGTCGATGTTCATCTCGATCTCCTCGACCTCGGGGAGCACGACCACCGAGATCGCGCTCGTGTGCACGCGCACGTCGTTCACCGGCACGCGCTGCACGCGGTGCACGCCGCTCTCGAACTTCATGCGGCCGTACGCGCCGCGGCCGTTGATCGAGCACACGCACTCCTTGCAGCCGCCCAGGTCGGTCTCCGTGATGCTCAGGATCTCGAACTTCCAGCCCTTGGCGAGCGCCACTTTCTGGTACATTTTCAGCACGTCACCGGCGAACAGACAGGCTTCGTCGCCGCCCGTGCCGGCGCGGATCTCGAGGATCGAGCTCTTGTCGTCGTCGGCGTCGCGCGGAAGCATGAGTCTCTATAGCAATATATAAAGAGACACAGATGCACCATTAGGCTACCAGTGTGATCTACTACGTAGTATCGGCTCTCTTTCTCTCTCAAGGGTCATTCGTACCGTGACGGTGCCTTCCAGGTCGTTGATGTCCTGGAGGAGCTCGCGACGCTCATCTTCGGCCATGACGCGCAGCTCGATGGCGTCCGGATCGGTCTCGCCCGTCTGCTCGGCGATCATCTCTTCGAGCTCCGCCACAGCCGCTTGCTTGACGCGCAGCTCCTTGACCGCGAGCACCTTGGGCTCGAGCTCCGCCATCTCGATCGACAGCTTGGTGATCTTGTCCGCCGAGAAGCTCCCGTCATTGCTGCAATGGCACACAAGCGCATACAAAGAGAAGGCAGAGGAGGCTATGAGCGCCAGTGCACCTACGCCAGCGTTATACTGCAGTAGCAGTTGTTCATTCTTACTTGGAGAGCTCAGTCGAGAGCTCGTCGTAGCGGTTCGCGAGTAGGTCCATCTGACTGGCGATCGACGCGTGCATCGCAAAGCCGCGCGTCTGCGCTACGGAGCGCAGCAGCGTCAGGGCATTCGCGTGGCCGCTGGCTCTTAATGCTGGAGAGCGCGCAGCGCTGAGGCTCGTGATGCGCGAGCGCTGCGTCAGTGCAGCCGCGAGCGCGCGGCGGTTGCGCCGCAGCCAGTGCATGCTTCCCTGCATCATTTGCTGTTGTTGTTGTGTGTCAATCAATCAATCGATCAGATGGACAAGTTGTGTTCCAATGCTTGAGGTTACGAACTGTATCATGGTCTATCGAGATACGGTTGAGTGTATCCTTCCTGTTGCAAATTTCTGTATCTGAAAAAACTATCCAGACACAGAAAGTCAGCGGAGGGCTTTCATTCATTTGTGGTCCTTAAAAAGAGGATTGTTAGACCACAAACACTCCAAATAACTCTTTGCTTTAACAACACTGTGCTCCTATCTCATCCCAAAACTTTCTCGCTGACTTTTTTGCGCCATGAATGCGGATTATAAGTGCGGACGAAGGCTTCGCCACAAGCAGCAGGAGCTCAATCAACAACAACAAGAAGCTCAGGCGCTGGACGTCACTAGTCTACCTGTACGAACGCACGCGCAGTCCACAGACGCATCGCCCCCGCACGGACACACGCACACACGCACGCACACGTGATCCTATCCACCACCACCCGCCCGCCAGACCTGCGTGACGACGTGCTGCTGCCTTCTCTCTCTTCGTCCTCATTTCCCTCCAGCGCACCAACGAAATTAATTAATTTCGACGAGCCGCATCACCACCAACCAGCAGGAAAGCAAGCAACACAGGAGCAGCTAGCGATGAGCCGAGAAGACCGCTCGCAGTGCCACAGCTTCGTGTCCACGGACGGCAGCGAGGACCTGGTCGTGCAGTACAGCTGGGACGGCGAGTCGATCGGGCTCGAGCTCGGGCGGCTCAAGAGCCAAGCGCACAAGGTGACGATCCACTGGGGCGAGGACGCGCTCGGCGTGACGTTCGGCATCGAGGAGACGTCGCGCCGCATCATCGTCACCAAGACGTCGCGCGACGACATCCGGCCCGGGTATGTGCTCGTGAGCGCGCGCGGCGAGGCGATCAGCGAGCACGACTTTGACGCCAAGATGGCGAGTCTCAAGCTCGCGCACAGCATCAGCCACGGCATCCCGTTCGAGTTCTCGCCGCCGCCACCGCCCGTGTACGTGCGCGCGTGCGCCGGTTCGCTCAAGAACGCGGGCGTCGACGCGTCGTTCGAGCTGCGCTTCGTGAACGGCAGCGCCGTGCGGTACCTGACGCTCGAAGAGCTCAACGAGTTTGTGCGCAAGTCGCCCAAGCCGTGTCCGATGACGTTCGTGCAGCGCAAGGAGAACCAGTACCTCATGGCGCTGCGCCGCCAGACCAACGAGGACACGCTCAAGGCCGGCGGGCTCGCCGCGGCCGCAGCAGTCATCGCATTGTCTCTCAGCTGAGAAGAGAGGGAGGTGATGGAGAGGAAGAATGGACCACCCACCTGGAGAAAGAGAGCGAGGAGTATAGTAAACACAAGAGAGAGAGAGGAAAGACAAGAAGGCCACAACGATAATTGTACAACCCCCCACAGCGATTCTACATAGTAATTCAAGCACGAATTTGACTTTTAGCCGAATGACGATGGACATTCTAATAGTAACGCTGGCACTGCATGATGAAGAGCTGAGGCTCTGGATGCTCATGCGAAGTGGAAGTGTTTCGATGTGCTGCAACTTTGAAATCAGGTCAACTGGTTGCCCTGAGTGCCCGCTCACAAAAGATCGCGAGGTCTTCATCGGATGACGATGAGGAGGCGAATCTCATCAGATGATGTCAATCCTTGCAATCGGATTGAAGCCGTCTTTATCACCTTTTGCAGTTTTCGTCAATAAGTTGGATTGATTTATAGAGGAAATGAATGTACAAGATGAATACTGTGAGAGTTAATAAATCAGTCCCAAAACAAGGTAGCTTTTGGTCACAAATGGCTCTCAGCAACCAGCTCAGTCCCCCCACCGTGTTTTGGAAACAACATTCTGAGAAAAAGCGGAGCTGTTGACAATCCAAAAGGCAGAGCGCACCCACGATCCGCCATTCTCAAATCAGAACGTCACATTCTCCAAAACAAGGTGTACTGACATCATCAGACACATAAAGCTCCTTGCTGCTCAACCCTACTTTATCCTGCAGCAGTACCGTTTCACCTTCTTTTCGAAATTACGAAGCAGTTGTGCCGATCAGTGCGGATCGGCACTGCAAGAGCTGGACGTGGTTGCCCAAGTCCGTCCGTGCCTTCGTTGCCCCTCGATCATCACCAGGATTTCCCCATTCAACTTGCTCCCACAACCGAAAAGACCACCAGACCCGCAGCTGTCCGTCCTTCCGTCCATCCACACACTCCAGCATGAAGACCTTCGCCACCCTCGCGCTCGTGCTCATGGCCGCCGCCTCCGCTGCGGCGTCCCAGAAGGAACTGCACATCCAGCTGCGCGTGCACACCCACGAGCACCAGAAGCTGTACATCACGCCAATGGGCAAGCAGTGCGCGTACGACGCCAAGATCGACGCGGCCGAGTACCCGTGCCGCGACGGCGGTGTGTGCGTGCGCAAGAACTCGACGTACGGCGTCTGTGAGCTCCCGAAGGCGTCGACGTCTCGCGAAAGCCACGTGCAGATGCGCGTGCACGGCGGGAAGCACCAGAAGTTGTACATCACTCCCATGGGCAAGCAGTGCGCGTACGATGAAGAGATCGACCCAGCCATGTATCCGTGCCGTGACGGCGGTGTGTGCGTGCGCAAGAACTCGACGTACGGTGTCTGCGAGCTCCCTGGGCAGGCGTCGAGCTTGGACTCCGACTCCGGCTCGGACGACAGCGACAGCGACAGCCTGGAGCTCCCAGGCTCGCAGGACGAGTCGGACTCGTCCGATGTGTCGGACGACGAGAGCGACGACTCGCAGAGCTCAGCGGATGACGAAGAGTCTGAAGATGATGATGATGAGTCTGTGGACGAAGACGACTCGGTTGACAACACGATCGCGTAGATCTGATTTTCGAAGTGGTGATGTTTTTCACTCTCTGCGGTCTGTCCTTCAAATTGACCTTGAGGTCGGATCAGTAGGATAGATTTGGCCACGTACGTTGAGAGCGACCTACTTGTAAGCGACTGCTAATAGCAAATATGTTTTTAAAGTGCAACACTATGCTGGTGGCATTTGGTGGAGCGCGCCACCACTTCCAAGCAAGCAAGCATGGAGCTCTTCAGATCCTGAACGGTTTTGCTGGTCAATTCCATTTGACAGCCATCAGAGCACTTGCCGTGTATCTCCTCTGAAGTACGGAAACGGAAGGGATGTCATTACTGTCAAAGCTATTTTCTTTTATAAGAGAAAAGCGTAAGTTGGCAGTACTGCCAAAGGTGTTTCCTTTTATAAGCCGCATTCCAGGTTAGCTTGGTTTTTGTATGGTCGCTGGAATCGGAGCGAGGGGTTCTCGAGAGTCCAGCGAGCATACAAAAACCAAGTCAGCTCGGAATTATATGTTCATCTGATCAGAAGCGAACGTATAAAGATACATCGCAAACTTTTCACGCAAGACCAAGACACTCAAAAAAAGGAGAGCAAGAATGCGCTCGGCGGTGCTGATCACTGGCGCGTCGCGGGGCTTCGGCCGCTGCCTGGCGCTCGACTTCGCGCGCGAGACCCCTGCTGGCGACCTCGACCTGGTGCGTCATAGCGCACTTGATCTCTACGCGTCTCGCTCTCTACCCATCTCTCTCTCTCTCTATAGGTTGCACTGAGTGTTGACATTGACTTTGTGGAAATGGTTTCTTGTGCATCAATTTTGCAGCACCTGTTGGCGCGTCACGAGCAGGATCTGCAGGAGACCGAGCGGCTCGTTCAGGAAGCCTGGGCCACGCGCGTACGTGTCTATCTGTGTTGTATGCTGCTTGCTAAATGCAGGGTTGGACGTGAGGTCACTGACGGCGCTTGCTGGTGGTGTTGGGTGAAAATGATGACGTGTATGTGAATACTCTGTATTAGAAGCAGAGCGACGCCGCTGCCGCCGGCACGCTGCGGACGTTCTTGGTGATCGTGGACCTGAGCGACAAGGTCGACTACACGCCCAAGATCGACGCTGTGCTGACTCAGGTAATACTAATGCAGTGTTTTGCTTCTGCGGGTCTTCCTGTAACAGATTCTAAGAGAAGTGTGTGTGTGTGTGTGTGGAAATGGGTGTGGCTACATTGATTTTATGGCAGCTTCAAGCGGAGAGCTACGACAAGATCTACCTGGTGCACAACGCCGGGTCGCTGGGCGAGCTCGGGTACACGCAGGAGTGGAGCAGCCACGAGATGCTGGACCAGTACTGGCAGTTCAACGTGCACTCGGTGCTCTGGTTTAACAAACGGTGCGTCCAGAATTGCGCTGTACCGTACTTTTGAATGGCTACTGCAGCTGGCCATCCACCACCACTGGCATCTGGCCAGTCAATCGGTCAAGCAGAATGGTCTCTTTGATGGATGGATGGGACGTTGGTACTGATTTCTATGCGTGATTATGGTTTTGTTTTCTGAGCAGCTTCCTCGATGTTTTCGGTGCCACGCGCGAGGAGCTCAAGGCTGGCGGCGAAGGATCGGCGTCTCTGGCCAATCGCAGCGGAGCTCTCCAGAGCGTGATCGTCAACATCACGTCGCTCTGTGGCATCGCGCCGTTCGAGACGCACGGGCTCTACTGCATGGGCAAGGCGGCGCGCGAGATGCACCACAGCGTCCTCGCCAAGGAGCAGGCGCCGTCCCCCAAAGTGCGCGTGCTGCAGTACTCGCCCGGACCCATGGACACGGGCATGCAGGCGACGATCCGCGAGTCCCCGGCTGTGTTTGAAGAGCTCTCGAAGAAATACGGCGAGATGAAGGCGAATGTAAGAACAATTGCGCTTGGGTTTG
>JAADVK010001135.1:0-11519 GCA_023334975.1 Globisporangium sylvaticum
CGCGTATGGCGATATCCTCGCGCACAACACGCTCTGCGTGAAAGACTACGAGCTTGGTTGCTTGCTTGAAGAAGAGCTTGAGAGGCTTCATCAAACTGGTGGATCAAATAGCGGATCTCAGAGTCGGGCTGGGAGTCCACTGCCCTTTGAAGAGTATCACAGCGTGTCAGCGCTCTCCAAGACGTCACCACCGGGTCAATTCTACCGTGAAGCGAATCGAATTTATCGATTCATTGCCTCGCACTCCATAACGTCCACAACAGCAAGAGACAAAGCGAGGTCCCCACTGTTCAAGGTGCACCATGAGCTCTCAATGACGCAGTTCAAGCTCGCAACGCACTTCCCACGCGGCTGCGTGGCCGAGAAGAGACTTCTGGAAGAAGCACTTGTGAACCTTGCAATCTGCCAAAAGCTGCAGAAATTCCCAGAAGCAGAACTGGAGACGCTTGCCAAGATGAAAAAGTACACCAATACCATTCTCGTGCTCCACCACAAGTTCTTCCAGCCTGAGGGTCTGCCAAATACTGCCACAGCATCCAGCCAAAGTGATTCAGCGTGCGAAAAGCAGCGCCACCAAAGTTCTTCCAATGAGGAGCTCATTGCACCATTCCATCGCTTCGTGCTTGCTGCGGCGTTCAAGGACTTTGATGGGGACAACACTGGTTTGCTGGCCCAAAAGGATCTCAGCGAGCTCAACAAAGCGTGCGGACGGGGTCACGTCTCTGAGACCGCTAAGCACTGGCTGTTGCTGAACTTTGACCACCAGGGCGACGCGCTCACGGAGAAGGGACTCTTGCAGTACGTTTGCTGGATCGCAGAAGCAGGTAAGTTCACCCATGAAACTTGGCTATCGGTGTGATAGAGTGCTCACCTCACAGGGTGTGCCTTTTCTTTGAACTTGTAGACCCGCTCGCGTTCTGCGAGATCCTCGACATCTTCACGTCCAAGTACACGGAGACCCACCATGCATCGATCACCACGAGTCGGCCGTCGCACATCTCCAAGGAGCCGAAAGCCAAGAGCCTCCGGTCCATTGTAAGAACACGGAGCACTTCACATCATCCGTCACCGATCTGCTGCTTGTTGCTGACATACTTGATACTCTTTTGAACTTGATCACTTTGGTTGTGTAGCTCTTCGCAGAACGTCGGCATCAAACAACCTCCTCCTCGTCATCATCGGCTGGGAAAGGTCATCACCGCCCGCCAATCTCTAGCAAAAAGGGGGATCGCCGAGTGTGTCGTGGTCCTGAGTGGGAAAATGACACCAGAGACCTGCGGTGACCTGAGCAAAACCAAATCCCCTTCCGACATTCGGCTGGAGCCCGAGGTGATCAACGTACTGCCGTCAACCGCAAGTCTGCCCGACGAACTCTCCAAGTTCTGCTTTCCTGACGACGTCTTCCTCTACGACGAGCCACTCCCACCCAAGACTTTCGACATTGTGCTCACAGACATCAAGGGCGATCGGCTGTACGGGTCGTGCCTGCACTTTTACGAAGAGAAAGATCCGATGGACGTGCTCGCACTCATCTCGGGCGTGCAAAAAGGACGTACAGCGAGTCTGCCTTCGTGGATCAGCCTGCGCGACATCCAACAGCACAAGACGCGCTGGAAGTGCTTCGTACCGAAATGCATATGCGTACTCTCGAGCTACCCGCTCTTCCAGACGTCCCGCGAGTTCCTGACGCAGCTGTGCTGTCTTTCATTGTCTGGCCCTTTGCCCCCGTCTTTGGTTGAGTCGTTTGTGTTCAATCTTGTCGAGGAGATCCCACTGCCTTTGAGCAACTTGGAGCAGACGAGTTTCCGGCTCATGAATCGCGCGTGCTTGCTCGCGGGGAGCACCGCAAGTCTTCCCGTGTTGTACCCAGCAGAGGTCGACTTTACGATTTTGTTCCAGTGCCTCAATCCCGAGAATATCCTCAAGGTACACTGAGATATCTCATCAGTAGCTCTCCTTTGAGATGGATTCCAGACCCTTGACATCTTGTATACTGTGGTGGTGTTGGTTGATGTACCTCCAGGTGTACGCGTTCTTGTTGACGGAGAAGAAGCTCGTGATCTGCTCCAGCAACTACTCGATCCTCACGCCAGCCACAGAGACGCTTCGCGCACTTCTGCATCCCTTCGAGTGCCAAGTCGTGTACATCCCAGTGTTGCCGCTGGTAAGATACAATATCTCACCCAGCTTGTGGGCATTCAATCCTAACCGACTTGCTTCATGTTTGTTCAGTCACTGCTGGACTTCGTTTCAGCGCCAGTGCCGTTCTTCATGGGCGTGCGCTCCGATAGGCGCGTCGACAGCTTGATATCCGAAGGCGTCGCGGTTGTTGACTTGGATAAGAATGAGGTGCTGCTGCCACCGAACGAACTCATGCCGAGTCTCCCCGATGTGAAGGCGAAAAAGCTCCTCCAGGCGCTTCGGAAAGTGTCGTATTGGGCATCGAGCCAGAAATCCAAAGACCAGTTTGGGCGGTTTAAAGACGGCGAGTTGTCTGCAATCAGGTCGTTTGATCAGTAGGATCGAACTCTGGACAGCGACGTTGCACATCTCACGAAGCGTCATGACGAGCTGATCGAGAAGTGGAGCGAACTCCAAGCTCTATTCTCGAGTTTTGCCACCCGGTACGTCCTGATTCTTTCGTCCAGGATATGTATGATGCGAACCATCGCTTATTTCCTTGTATCTTCAACTTGCGCTTCTTGGTCAGACTCCTGAAAGATTTCCGGAAGTATTGCTCGAAAGTGCCGCCATCGCCAACAGCTTCGAATGAGACGATCGCGTTCGATAAGCGCGGTTTCCTGACGATGCACCCGAGCCTTCGCGAGTTCTGTACGCACTTGTTCCAGACGCAGCTCTTCCAGCGGTTCATCGAGCGGAGCGCATTGTACGTCGTTGTTGGTGCGAGCTTGAGTGCTTGCTTGATATTAGCTCCGGATACCAACTGCTCCCTTCACTTGTTGCTTCAACTCACAGAGAGGGCGGGATCACTGGGGCTGAGCGTCCGGTCCAAGAGCGTCATTTGGAAGTCGGAACCCGCTGAAGAAGCTGCAAAAGCTCCGATTCGCCAAATTGTTCGCGCACCATCGCCTTTCAGTCGAGACGGGAAGTTCATCCAATCGGATCAGCGCTCTTCTTTCACGCAGCACCAGCGACGTGCAAGTCTGAATGGCACCGACGCGTTCCCAACGTTCAACGCCCACGCCTACGAAGAGCTGTTGTCGAGAAGCTCCAAATTCACCGGCGGGACAAGCAGCACCAGGAATTCATTGCAAAGTGTGAGCGCAGCACGACAGCGTCTCGAGACAGCAAATAGCATCGACTAACTGGCGACCAGGCTCAGGGTCCCTACAGACACATCGTAGTCCCGACCCGGCGTTTCACCTGTGGGGATGAATCAGATTAAAAGACCTCGGTTGTTTGGCACAAAGGGCATCAAACATGTATTTTCCGGAAAAGTATCACCTACCGTTTTTCCAAACCTAGGTGCCTTGTTTCCTTCGTTCGTCTTGGTTTCATCATTTTTTTCTCTCGCTCCCTCTTTGCTCGCTGAGCAGCGCTGGAGTGCGTGTGTTCCGGTCTGTCGTTACCATCTTATCCCGGATCTACTTGGTCTTCGCCTTTTCAAACGCGCGCTTCTCGTAGCTCTCGATCTTGCTCTTAAATAGCGTCGGCAAAAGCGCGAGGAACTGGAGCGAGAACAGGATCGCGAAGTTGAGCGCGTTGCTTCCGCCGCTTGCGTCACCGGCCGCGCTCGTGAGAGTCGCGCCAGTAGAAATGTGCAAGAAGTTCGCTGGGATCAAACCTAACACAGATAAAAAACATACAAGTCAGTTAGAAGAGCACCCAGTTTTGCTAATTCCTCCACAACAATCGCAATCCGTTCATTACCGATCAGCGTCGCGAGGAAGAAGTATTTGAACTTGACGTCGACGAGCGGACTGGCAATGTTGACGAACCAGTTTGGCAGCAGCGGCGTGATGCGCAGGAACAGCAGGTAGTAGAACAGGTTGCTCTGGTTCTGCGCGATCTTGGTCTTGAACGTCGCGATCATACCGGCGAACAGCCGGTTGAACAACCCGCGACCGAGGAAATACGAGAGTGCAAAGCAGAGCGACGCACCGGTGGTCGCGCAGAACGACACGAGCAGCTGCGCCTGCCAGATCGGGTACATGGCGCCGGAGAGGATGCTGAGCACAATCGGACCCGGGATCGCGAACGTCTGCAGTGTGATGTACACGACGCAGAAGCTCGCGAGCACGAAGCCCGGGTTCTGCTCCTTGTACTGGTTCGCGCACGCCCAGAGCCCCTGCACCGTGCCCATCTTGTCGTTGCGTCCGTTCAGCCACGTCGGCAGCACGCCGGAGATCACATACGAGATCGAGATCGGCTCGCACTCCTTACTAAATAAGTCCACAAAGACACAGAAACAAAACCATACGTCCAATGAGACTCACGAGCAGCTACTCGTCATGCAGGCATCGCGCAGCGAATCTTCTTATGAGGGAGAGGAGCTTAACAGCACACAAGCAGCAGGAGCAGCAAAGCGTCCATAGCATTTGTAGCGCTGCCCTCTTCCCCATATCTAGAAGAATCCGCTCATGAGGACGCGAAGACGATCGCAAACACCATCGCCCCCTGTTGATCGCCGCACACGCAGAGAGATACACGCATATACACACACAGCAGCAGCAGCACGTACAATTTGGCCTCGGGCGCGTTCTGGAAAAAGAGGTAGACGCCCGTCGCCACCGCCGCCACGAGCAGCAGCAGCCCCAACACGCGCTGGTCCGCCATCTTTCTCTTGATATCGCTTGCCTTTTCGTGTCTTGGGTTGCCTTTTGAATTCCGCATTCCCCCGCCCCAGTTTCTTTCGTTCCCTTGGATTTTTCTTCCGGTGACTGCAACGGCGGAATGGATCTCGTGGTTTTCGCCAATCAAATCACTTCATTTCATAAATGTAAACCAATAGAAGAGCGTTACAATTATTTACGGCCAATCAGAGGAGACGTAAGCCTCACAACCACCCGCGATGTGATGACGAGACCATCACTCTGCTCACCACTTCAGGAAAGCCTGCGCAAACGTGAGCGAGCGAGTGAATCAGCGAAGAGATCTCCACTTCCAGACTCGCGCCGTTGGCATCACAAGCACCAGCACCGAGCGACTGTGTGCCTGTGCGCACCGTCAGTATCACCAGCAGCAGCAGCAGTAGCAGTATGGCGGCGACACGGAGCAGCACCGCGAACGGCAGCGGTGGTAATGGCGACTACATTGCGATCTCGGACGACGCGAACGCCCCTTGGAAAACCAACGGCGACGCTGCGATGCGCGAGGAGCAGCGAACGCGCAACGAGTGGACGTCGAGCAAGTTCATCGCGTACGGTGTCGGCCACGTGCTCAACGACATGTGCGCGTCCACATGGTTCTCGTACCTGCTGGTGTTCCTGCGGCAGGTAATGTTTGTCGGCTTTGTTGTTGTCGCTCGTTGCTGCAGTTTGTCATTGTTGCTTGTGCATTCATTCGATGCTGTTCTCTGCAATGTGCAGTACCTGCATGTGCATTCTGAAGGTGATGATGAGCTGATAGCGGTTTAACTGTGTTTTACCATTGTGTAGGTTGCGTCGCTGTCCCCAGTGGACTCTGCGATCGTGATGTTTGCGGGCCAGATCGCCGATGGCGTCGCGACGCCGTTGGTCGGCGTGCTCTCGGATTTCTCCAAGGGCATCCCGTCGATTGGCTTTGGGAGACGCAAGACGTGGCTCGCTGGCGGCGCGCTGCTGGTGATCGTCTGCTTCTTCTTTGTGTTTGCGGCATGCGCGCCACGATGGTTCACGGATACGCCGAGTCGCCTCGTGCTCGTGGTGTACTACGCCGTTGCCGCGAGCTTGTTCAACTTTGGCTGGGCCGCTGTTCAGGTGTCACACATGGCATTGGTGAGTCGATTTGCATGTGCTACACCTCTTGATCCATCGGCAATGCTTTATTGACATTATTTTTGTTGCGAATAGGTTCCTGAGTTATCTACGGACGACAACGTGCGCTGTGTGCTCAACAGCACGCGCTACGCGTTCACGATCCTGTCGAATGTGCTGGTGTTCTGCGTGTTTTTCCTGCTGCTGCGCGTCGTGAAGCCGTACAACGTCCCGGACGCCGAGAAGTTCACGCTGCTCGCGTACACGTCGCTGATCGTCGGCGGCATTGCGACGCTCGTGTTCCTTGCCGGCACGCACGAGAAACTGTCGATCCCGACAAAAAGCGAGCGACGTCAGAGTGAGAATGTTATCACACAGAGCCCGTCCATGGCAGACACGAAAGCGCGCGGACCCAATACGCTCCCGTTCAATGGCGACGCGGATTTGTACGAGATGGGTCGCCTCGAAGCCACCGTGACGCCGTCCAGCAACAGCAACCACATGACTTGGAAGAGCTGGTTCAAGGTCGGCATGTTCTACGAAGTCGGCGTCGTGTACATGTGCACGCGGCTCGTGGTGAACGTCACGCAGGTGTTCATCTCATTCTACCTGATCGTGACGCTCAAGATGTCGGCGACGTCGATCGCGATCGTGCCGCTCTTGGTGTACGTCTCGGGCTTCCTCGCGACGTTCTTCTTGCGCTACATGAATGAAGTGCTGGGCCGCACGGGCTCGTTCAACGTGGGCTCGGCGCTCGTGGTGCTGTCGCTGATGCTGTGTTACCTGCTCACCCCCGGGACGGCGACGTGGATCTACGCGTTTTCGGTCATCTTGGGCATGGGCAACTCGATCATCATGGTCACCTCGGTGTGTCTCGAGGGCGACCTGGTGGGCAACAACATCGAGAGCGGCGCGTTCGTGTACGGCGCGATGAGCTTCACGGACAAGATCTCGAACGGCTTTGCGATCTTGCTGATCCAGAACGAGCGCGAGAAGCTGCAGGCGTTCCCGCTTGAGGACGCCGAGTTCCTGCGCCAAGTGTACTGCATCCTGCCGTCGCTCGCCGCGATCGTCGGCGTGCTCACGGTGCTCTACATGCGCTACTTCAGCACGTCCAAGCGCCGCAGCGACGGCAGCGGCTCGTTCGAGACCGAGAGTTTGCTGTCGCACGAAGAGCGCTCAGGTGAATATGGCACTTTTTGACTTGCTGCTTCTTTTCCTTCCCCATGAAAAGAGTACCAACCAACCCATCCCACCCACTCATGCATGTTGCCCACGCCTATAGCCATTTAGAGAAGAACCCGGAGAAGAGGAGAGGAGAAAAGGGATACAGAACAGAACCACAAACGTGAGGAGAGAAAGAAAAAACAACCAAGCCGATGGATGGATGGTGACCGACCGAGCGAGGGGAAGCACACCAGAGCACAGGCTGCGTCTGGCCGCGTGGGATGTTTCCTGTTGCTTCCTCCAAGAGCACCATCATGGTTTGCTGCTGCTCGCTCGCTCGCTCACTCGTTCCCCCTCTTGCTGTTGCACGCGATCTTTTGTGTTCATACACTGTACACTTTGCCGATGTTAGTTTGTGCCCATCTTGACGATTTCGATTTCGAACGGTTTGGCTTTTTGTAAGGTGTAGTGTGGGCTGGTTGCTTTTGCGTTGGTCATGGATTTGTTTCGTTGCTGGTTTGTGTTGCACAGTTGCAGGCGAAGATGAAGCCATTCGTTACTGCTGCTGGCTGCAGACTGTTGATTTTTGAGCGGACACTTTCGGTCTGTGATATCGCGCGCCATTGCAATTGCAAACACCAAGAGGAGCTTTCGGTGCGCAAGGAAGATTCCAGTCGCTATCTTCTGAATAATCACGCACAGATTCTTTTGGCAGGACGTCAGTTGGAGTCCATTGTGCCAAGCGCGATGCACCGCAGCCAGAGCAGCGGTCCAATTTCGCAAGGTCCTTGGGTCAGGGACCTTCTCTGGGTGGACATCCTGTTCCTGCTGTCGGAGGTTCAAGGAGCCACCGAGATTTGTGGATCGCTGGCCCACTCTCCAAATCTAAGCAGCGATTACCAAGTGAATAGGCCGGAGAGCTTAGCGAGCGAGCAACGGATGACACAACCCGGGACTTGAGTTGCAGTGGTTGCGGATTTGAAAGATGGTTGATTAGGGAAATGTAACCACTCGTCTTCCGTTGGGAAATCAAGCACGTCGCTTGACACGCAACCCAATTCAAAATACGTTAAACGCCCAAATCGCATTGAATTGGGTAGTCTCAGCCACGTCTTTACTATTTTGGGTAGCTGGCAATCGCAAGAGTGATTGTGTACCCAAACTAGATTTTTCGAAGTGTCCTCCCAAAATGGAGCTCTTCATTTCATCAGCGAGCACCCCCACGAATTTCACGTTGTGCTTGGGTCGACAGCATCGAGCGCGAATCCAGTCAGCTTACTCGTGCCCTTTCAGTGGCAAGAGCACCTCAGCCACGCTTTCCTCTCTTAGCAGAGCGAGGGTACTCTTGTACATACCTGTTGCCTTTCTCTATGGAGTTTGTTTACCCACTGGCTGGCGATGCTATTGAACTCGCGCCTCAGCCACAAGACACAAGGCGACCTCGCCAAGAATACGAGAGCGGTCGTCGTGGTGCAACAATCAATCAGTACTGCGATCCCAGTTCACCCTTCACGCACCTGTTTCTTCCTCCCCCGTTGCTGTTGCCCTCGGAGGTTGGACTAAAACTCGTGGAGCGAAACAGACCTGCCAACTGCCGTACCATTTCGCTCGTTTTCTTTAAGAAACTGAACTTGCGGTTGCAGTTGTACTGTAGAGAAAACACAGCGAAACTTGACACTGAACTGGTTCCTTGCTGACCACATCACGTGCGACGGTTGGCCGTAAAATCGTCACAAGTTTTACGTGATTTATTGTTCACATGTGGATTAACAAAAGGATTAAAACTCACGAAACAAAGTGGATTTTCCACTGTCTAACCCCCAAAATCCGATACAAAAGTGTAGTTTGTGTAGTTTTTCAGGATTTAACCTAAAAAACACTTTTGACAACCAGGATTTTAGGAAAACCGCCCAGATAATAAATCAACCCCATCTCCCTATGGCGCTTTTTGGCACGTTCTCTCTCTCTTTACTCGAAGAGTATCCAGGTTGATTTGTAATTGTCGCCTGTGATCGCTCAAGGGCTGAGCTCCCAGCGCCTTATATACGCCAGCCAAAAATACAGCACCTACGCACAGACGGACGGCCGTTCTCCCCACACCAGCGAATATCAACTGATGGATGGGCGAGCCTGGCACCTTAGGATGCTTCGCGCGGATTGATATTACGCACACCCATGGATCGCTTTTTGGCAGGACCAAGTGGCTAAATGGCTACCCCCTGCCTGGGACATCCAGTTCTGCGTCACTCACAATCGAATTGGCGCGCTAGAGCTCAATTACCTCCTCAGCCAAGTTCAGAGACCACCAAAGCCAAAGCTACACACAGTCGAACTACCACCACCACACAACAGCAGCCATGAACACCCCCACCATCAAGACTGAAATTGTACGACCGTCCCAGGCTGCGCGTGTGGCGCAAACAGCGGTGGACCGAGCGAACGCCGCGCGCCTGGACCTCTCGATCATCTCCGAGTCCTACCGCTGCCAGTACCCGAGCAAGCACTGCACGAACGACCGCTCCGTGAAGCGCGACGGCGATCTCCACAAGTTCTGCGAGTTCCACCGAAGCAAAGCGAACCGCAACCAGCGCAAACTGGAGCAGAAGCGCAAGCTCGAAGCCAAATCCCCGCGCAATGCCGCGTCGCCTCGGTGCCAGCGCTTCCGGGAGTTGGCGAGACAGCGCTCGTCTCCGTCTTCTTCGCTGCGCCGCTCGTCTCTAACGAACGCCGGCGATCTGGCGGAAGACCTCGACGACGAAGATGACGGTGATCAGAACACGCCCTGGGACCTGCTGCTCCCCGTCGACCTCGACGACACGGACATCCAGGCGCTCGCGTCGCTGATCGGAGCCACCGAGAACTAACACGCCCGTTGTTAGTACGCGCAGCTGGGGGTTGCTATATTTGACGCCTACACTACGCAATTTTGTTATTTTTTGGGGCGGTTGTTGCGGCCGCAAGTAACCCAAATCTCAGTACATGTATGGTTCTAACTGAAGGGTCATGTAGCTTGTGTGTTCAATCTACTGTTGATCTTCTTAGTAACCATAAACGTCAAGTGCGCCTGATTTGGCGCTGACAGATTCGTGCACGCGGAGTTCGAAATGGACGATGTATCTGTCAAGTTCTGATCAGCCAGGATACTCTCATCTCCACGATTGAGATCAACGTTCTTAGAAATGTATTTTTTCGAAGCCGTTCTCTTGAAGGTCGTTCGATTGAGCCATCGCATCTCTTTGTAGTTGAAGTCGCTGATATTTCACAGTCATGACAGACAGGGCTTTGCTGGTCACTACTTTATTCGAGTGACCAGCAAAGCCGTATTCGGGATCTTTGGTGCCGTACTGCAGTGTTATCGATTTTACAAACTGCCAAACAAGCGAACAGAGGTGAGGCAACGACGTCAAACTTTATTATCTGCCTGTCAAAGGCAACCAGTATTAGTAGTTAACTATAAAAGTCTTTGGTCTTTCGGACTCACTCATAACATCAAGAAGCGCAAAAACTACGGGTCATTTGTGGATTCTTATACTTGCTACGCCATATTCTCTTCATCATCGTCCACCGACAGTACTGCGGCCAGCACGCGCAGGTCGTCTTCGTCCATGTTCAGGTTAACCAGCAAGTCGGACGGCTGCTGCGACGGCGCCAGGTCGAAGCGCCGCGCCTGCTCGGCCGAGATGCCGTACTGCTGGTCCAGCTGCGCCATGTACGCGTCCAGCGAGATTTGCACATGAGCCTGGGGGGCTTGTTGGCTTTCCTGCGCCAGTTGCTCCTCGCACCGGCGCTCCTCGAGCCGCCGCTGGTTGAGGTTGGCGCGCGCGCGGTGCTCGTCGCAGAAGCGGTGCAGCTCGCCGTTGCTCTTGAGCACGCGCGGGTTCTCGCAGCGCTTGCTGGGGTAGCTGCACTGCTCGCTCGGGTCGAGGCTCTTGGTCTGGATGGTCTTGGCCACGCTCAGGTATTGTTCCGAGGTCGCGGGTGTGTGTGGCGACGGGAGGATGTAGGTGGCCATGTTGTTGTTGATGCGGAGTGGTGCCAGTATGTGAATTAGGAGTCCAGTCGACTTCTTGTTGGGTGATTGGGTCTTGGTACTTTGGACGAAGCACTGGAGGAGCTACTCGTATGCGGAGAGGTGATGTACTTGTTGATGGCAAGTACTCTGGTTAAGACAGTTTAGGAAATGAGCGTTGTCGAACCGTTGGGGGTTGTGCGTCTGCGTTGTAACGAAGTGGTTTGACTTCTCTCGGAATGTGGATTGGATTGGACAGCTTTGACCAACATGTCTTCTGCGACCAAGTATAATAGTGTTGTTGTCTCATCTTTGCTGCGAGCTGAGATATCACACCGCGAGTGGATCTCGTGGATGCCATGACTCAGTGAATGTTTGAGCGTGTGAGTGAGTGAGTGTCTCTTGACTGGGTTGATTGTGTGGCGATA
>JAADVK010001136.1:0-11506 GCA_023334975.1 Globisporangium sylvaticum
CTACTCGCACCCGAGGACGGGCACACGGAAGCCTGGCACGCGCTTGTCCACCCCGAGCGCTCTCAGCAAATCGGCTGTTGCAAATTGACTCCAAAGTTACGAACCACACGAGAAGCCAATGCCCTGTACACGAAGAGCAACTCCTATCAGACTGGGATCCACCTGCTCCAGGAGTACTTCACGCAAACAGATATGACGAGCCCAGCATGGAAGGAGCAAGTTCAACAACTGTTGCAACGGGGAAGCGAACGGCTATCCTACTATTGGGACAACGGGCGTCTCTTCATTACGCGGCACGAGGCAGCACGTCCAGATCCAAGAACGACGGCAACGGAACTGATAAACTTTTGGCCAACTTTCGAGTGGCTGGACAACCCATGGATCATAGACCACCAGGGACTGCAACTCCGAGCAAAGAACCTCGCTTTCCTGACCCAATGCCGGATCAGTATGATCCATCTCAAGCGGCACTCGACAGTGACTTACTCATGCAAACCCCCCACGCGAATGAACGCCTGGACTGATCTACGGACGAAGAAATGCGCGGTAGCAATGCTGAGTCTGATCCTCTGCGCGCCGGAGTTGCAACCAGGTGAAAGTCTCCTCATCTCTCAGGACCAGGATCTATGGGACTCAGAAGGCCTCAACAACGACTACAAATGGAGCACAGACGGTCAAGGCAGCGCCGTCGGTACAGCAACCGTCGGTGCCGGGGTGCAAACTATTCAACTACAGCGTGCTGGCGACGGAGTGCTTTGGAAGGTACAGAACTGGAGCCCCCATTCGCAAGTGACTGAAGACGCACAAATACTACAAACCAGAGCGAGGCAGGTGGGATTAACTTTTACACCTCACCCCCTCGCCACGACAGTACCATGGTGTGTGAAGCGGACGGTGAAACCACGATTCGTGACCAAGCTGATGGCGACGAGTCAGCGAAGGCATCTTCAGCGGCCTGGACGGGAGGATCTCAACAGGAAGCTTATCAAACTGGAACACGCGGGTGCGTCCAACGATTGGACCCGCTCCATGCAACTGCGACGGCCGGCGGAAATCTGTGCACAACACGACAGCGTATCGACGTATCAGATGTGGGTTGCGTATAGAGACGCAACTCTGCAGCTCAACCTGTTTCACCCCGGGCGACTTCTCAGTACGGGCTGTCCAGTACAAGCAGGCTGTAAGCTCGAGAAAGAAACCACTCCCCACATCATGTGGAGCTGTAACAGAGCCAAAGCAGTGTGGGCGATGGTCTTCGAACGATGGACGGGGCACGCCGCTGGACCCGAATCCTGTCGCATGCTACTGCCTCACATCTCAAGCAGGAGTCCGCCATGCACGATGAGAAAAACACGCGCGCGCATCCACGAGCTCTTCGGTTTCTGTACCAAAGACCATGAAGAGGCATTAGCGTCCATTTGGTTCATCATCAGCACGGCGATCCCGAGCGTGTTATGGAGACAACGGAACGCCACCGTACATCAAGGCATAGCGGCGACTGTAGACGACTGCGTAGAGCATGCATGGAGAGCATGCGTGCGGCAGATTAAGGCAGTGACAGCGAAACTTACCACGGTGCGGGGACGGAAACACTTGGCGACCTGCATGAGGCAATGCATAGCGACTCTCGACGACCAGAGCCGACCTTTGGAACCCGCAGGCTGGCGCACGGCACGTCTGCACTTCGACGGAGGCGCTCGAGGAAATCCAGGACCCGGGGGTAGCGGATGGGCGCTCGCCACACAGGATCCTGCCACCAACTCCTGGCGCCTTGCCGCGTGTGGATACGCGTACAAGGGCGAGAGGACAACGAACAACGTATGCGAATATGCAGCTCTGAGAGACGGCTTAGCTCATGCACACAAAGAGCTCCGAAACACAGCGACACACCTGGAGATTCACGGTGATAGTAACGTGATCATCGACGTGCAACGGGGATAGGCAGAAGCGCAGGCGCCACACCTGCAAAGCTTCGACGAGCAAGTCAACAGACTCGCAAACCAACTGGAATGGATCAGTTGACATCACGCACGACGAGAACACAACTCAATGGCTGACCATCTGGCCAACATCGCGATGGACGCACGAGGTATATGCACGAGGTCGGACGACTCTACTGGAGAAAACTAAACACGATTCTGGCAAGTTCGACTGCTCCTCCACAACGATCTACATGGTTCGCCATCTCCAATATGCTCCTCCTCACTTATCACAGTGATAAAACAGTTCCAGGATTCTTCAACATAATAGTTTAATAGAATCCCTTTCGCTCTCTAAAGCCCCAATACTCGGCAATTTTGTTCGTGGTTTTGGCCGAGGCGTACGACCTACACGCATGCCACAGCAATTCGGGTTCCTTGTTTGGGTCAACCTGCCGCACAAGGATGGACCCCGACCCACCCGGTCCTGTGTCGCCTCGGGACCCTCCATCGATGTACAGATGGTGCTCGGTGCGCGACGCAGACGTAGGAGGCGGTGACGCCGCCGGTATGATGGCTAGATCACACAAATGGTCAGTTAACTTCCGTAAAAGTCGCCGCTCCACGGCCGCCCCTCCTGGATCTTCGTCCATCGGGTATACACGAGCGAGGATTGCCAACTTCAAACGCACCCGAGCTATTACCATGAGTCGTAGCGTTGTTGGGCTAATAGTAGAGTCATGAATCATCCTCATTCTTCAGCACCAGGTACTATGAATGACAACTAGGGCTACCAACCTCCATGCCGTCTCGAGAATAGAGAAGATGACATCGAGTACAATCGCGTCCTCTGCCGCCGATGTTGTACAGCTTCTAACGAGCCGCAAGGCCCCAGGCGGGAGATGCAGCAACCACATGTCGAATGTAGTCAAGTCACACGAGTCCCTTTGCGAGCCTAAATCGCGCCACAGTTTCAGCATCAATCCCCACAACTCTTGGGCTTATTCACATTCCCAAAATACGTGAGTGAGGGTAGCATCTCTAGTGTTTTGCAGCTTTGATGCGGATATGGTGAGGTCTTGTCATGGTCCACCCATAATGGCAGACTTGCATGTTTCAAACGGAATAGCGTCTGGCGTTCTGGGGCCAAGCTCCCCCTCATTGTTTGAGAAAGCTTCCATTCCACCTTTTCAAGCGCGACCTGCAGCTGGGAGTCGGTCTGTTTGAACTTGGTCTGTCGCCTGAATAACTCTTGATCACCCAGAATCATGCGTTGACGCTTGTTGACCGAGTCATACCGCGCTCACCGTGGTTGCCATCTCTTGTCTCTGCCCCACACCAGCACGAGATGCGTCAAGATGGGGTGGGCGAGAAACTGGACCTTGCTGACGCCTCCAAGTGTGGCACCTTTCACATCACAGTCAGTCATGCAGAGCACCCCACGCGACTGTGCCAGGACATTTGCGTTGTGAGTGATGGAGGTGCCTGCGGGTGTGGCAGTCAACATCCACTCGCGGTCCTGACCGAGAGTGGCGTCGTATGGAATGAGGTCGTTCGGGCGTCGAGGTCGACGGAGGATCGCAGGGTAAGTAATCATAACTGCCGCACAGAGACTCTTGAGGTGCTTGGCGTGTTGGTTGCCAAGTGGGTATGCCCTCGCGACCGGGGAGAAGGTGATAAATCCATATCTCATTCACCTCCAGTTGATCAGATGCCCGATGAAGCCGATGTCCCCGCAGAACAAGTTGTCTTTGAGTGAAAAGCGGGCAGCGCCATTGCTCCAAAGTGAGCCTTTGAGTCGCCCGTCGACTTCTTGTTTACCCAAGCGTGGATGAACCGACCGCGCGCTGCCCGTTCCACCGCTGCCACGTCCAGAGCCTGCGGATGTTCGCCTGCGGTCAGTTCGACCACCAAGCGTTCCGATTTCCACTTCGCTCGGGCAAAGGACCTGTGGATCCCGGTGCTGGCCGTGGTCATTGCTGCGATGACCTCCTCACCTTGGTTCCACCCGTGGACTCTTTGAATGACCTCTGCTCCCATCTTCCAGAGAGTTTCCGTGTAACTCGGCGCGCGGCGACACATGCCAACCACTGGAGTGATTGTCGTAGCTTCTCCATGGAGAATGTCACCGAGCACGGTCGTCATTACACTCTTCTCGGATGCCCATACTCCGACTAATGTGGCAGCAGTGGTATGGAGCGCAGTGTACACATGTGGAAAACCCAAGCCTCCTTTCGAAGGTGTCAAATCCGCCAAATGCTCTTTAACCCATGCCTTGCGTGGTCGTCCGTTCTGGGATCCCCTGTCAAACTGCTTGTGCTTGACTCTGGTCCGACGGGTAGGGTCATTGAGCAGCATGAGTACCCCATTATGGTTAAACCTGGCCCAAGAATAAAGGAGCGAACCTCCCGTACCCATGCCTCGTGGCTGACAGACGTGTACCACCGATCTATTCTGCTTGTGGCCTCGCTGCCGTCGGACAAAGCATAAAAGTACGTGTGCTGCTGCATGTAAAACCGCGCCAGCGCCTCGCCGTCTTCAGCGATGGAGTCTTCCAACGACACTGCATCTATCAACTGCCAAGCTGCTAGGAGTTGCTCCAGTGCTGCCGAATAATGTATCGATCGTGGTACTCTGTGCGACCGGTCCGCAACTGCGTCTTGCGTGCAGTTAAAGTCACCGCCCAGCCATACAGGGATAGAATCCGGAAGTTGCAGTTTGCGAAGTTCTCGGAACAGGTCTTCTCGTGCAGGGCGACCCGTAGGAGCATATATATTGAGCACTAGGATATTCGTTCCGTCAACAACCACCAGCGCTCCCATCCAATGTGCTCCCCCCCTTGTCCTCCCTCCAGGGCCTCAGATTTGTGACCTTAGAGGTAGGGTTGAGCACGATTGCCACTCCGGCACTCTTCCCGTTCGACGGTGCCCACACAGAGAGCGGCGTAGGTAATTGCCCTGTATCAAATCCCCACGTGCGAGCATGTTGATTTGTGAGACCCGATACCTCTTCACTGGTCACGTGGGTGTCTTGAAGCAAGGCCACTGCCACAGCGGAGTTGCCCACCCGTTGGTGTAACGCGCGGAAGATGGCACCCGGTTTGCCCAGTGCTTGAGTCATGCCCATCACATTCTGTGTGAGCATGACCGTGGAGATCTCCTCTTGGACCCATCTAGTTATCGTACGTGGCAGCTCCTGCTGATTCCATCCCTTGTGATGCTGCCGTTTCAAAACTTGGAAAGCTTTTTGTGGTTGCTCTCGGTGTTGTCTCTGCGTGAGAGGGTTAAAGTACGACAGCAGCGTCGGGCTTCCTCCGTCCCACACCTCCACCAGGTGAGGTGCGCACGAACATACTAAGTTTTGTCGCTCTGGACGCACCTGAAGTCGGTCGCGCCTCTCAGGTTCTGATTCTGCGGGATGACATCGTGGTTAGACAGGTGGTGGTGCCACACAGTCCCCATCATCGCCATCGCCTCGCAGTGGCTGCACCTCTCCTTCAGTGGCTGAAGATGTGGTGCTGACTTCCCGCGGGAAGCCCTTAGTGCTGAGAGGGATCTTTAAAGTCCCCAGTGGACTCTAAAGATACCGTTCCGTTCGTGCAACTAATCTGCTGAGACAGGTCAGGGAACGGAAGTCGAGACGCGTGCCACGCATTCGTAGCTAGAATTCTCCTGATTATCTCCAGCGCATGCTGATTGCAGTCTGCATATTGCACCAATGCCGCCACGGGCACATCCTGTGTGGTGCATTCCGGGGTGGAGATCGGTCACCAATGCCACAGTATGTATAGCATTTTATTCAGCAATTCCTATTCAGAGTACGTCTGCGCAGTGGTTTTGCATCCATCCGTACCCGCGAAGCCATAGCTGTGAAGCCTTTTCCATCGCTCCGGATCGTTCAGGATTGCTAACTGCGCTGGATCTGTGCCTAGAGCTATATCCGCATTGTACCACTGCTGGCAATACGCTCTAGCTGCCTCAGAGAGGCCATCGTCGCTGCTCAGGGCCGCAAGATATCCCACTTGAACTCGCCGTGCCTTAGCCGATCCCCATGCTCGCAGAGTGTCCAGTCCAATCGCCTGTGCTAGCACTGCAGGGAAAGGGAGGCGATAGAGCAGTTGTTTCACGAGGTCAAAGCGGCGAATCTGGGCCGGATCCAGTAGGCGCAGCATGTCAATAGTCGGTGTCTCCTTCCACTCCGCGCAGACAACATCCTTGTGCCAGCTTTGTATTGCAATGCGGTTAGCGTCAGCGAATGACCTGTACTTGCGTGGGTCGCTCATGGATCCGCTCTCAAGCTCACCTCCAAGTGCTAGCACTCGGTCGTAAACCATTTCGTCAGCGCGCCTCGGCCGCTCAACCCGTTCTTCTTTCGATTCCTGGGATGCAGACGCGTTCAGACGGATACTCCTCGCCCGAGGGTTGTTGTTGAAAGAGCTGCCGGTAGCCGAGGAAGCACTGGTTTGCGAAAGCAGCTGTCGTGTGGTGAATGCTTTAACGACCGGCATTCCCAGGATCTTGTGGACTCCGTCGAGCCTGTCTCTCATGCAAGGGCTGAGCTCGTCCAGTTCTGTCACCAAGTAGTTCTCATACATCTCGTCCGAGAATCGGAGCGCTTGAAAGTGAGCTCCGTGCGTACCATGTCGAATGAATAGAATCGGCGGCACCACGCGTTTGTCGAGGCACGTGTGCAGAAGGTTCTCGAAATCGAGCATGGGCATGACATCGCCAGCCCGCACCTCCACCGTTGTGCCGTCAGCCTTCGCGTGGTCACGGTACGAGTATACCTGAGCGAAGAGCTGCCAGTCGGGATGCACATCCAGTACATAAATTGGCTCACGAATCGCGATTGCCGCTGCCGCTAGCTCCTCTGGTCTTCCCCACATCACTTGTCGGACACTAGATGTGACCGCTTGCTTGCCGCTTACCGGTAGTGCAGAACCAAGCGCGCTGCCACCTCCGGTGTAGCCGAGGCGTCGCTCCAAGGTTCATCGGAGTACAGGGTCTTGAGTACTCGTTGTTGCTCTTTGACAAATTGTCCCCCCCAACTCGGCTTCCACTGTCGTCTGATGCTCGGCATGTTGGAGGACGATCAGCCTGCAATCACGTACAAGCTCTGCCAGATCGTCCTTGTATTGGATTTGCGATTCGGACATGTCCCGGCAGTTGCCACATAGAATGCCCCTTACATACAGTGACTTTTGGCTGGTAAATCCACCACCCTTGCTTGAAAAGTGGCGAGAAGCTGTGGTAGGTAATGCGCTGCTGCGGTTGGTGCTACCCCATCAACCACCTGAAAATCCTCTTGGGACCCCAAAGATGAGTCAGTGTGCGCGTCCGCAGCCACACTACCTGGACTGTTGATCGGCGCTGTCTCTCCTTCACGCTCCCCCATATCGGTACGAAGACCTCCAGCGGTCGGATAGAAGGAGTGGATGGACGCTTGCTTAGCTAACGAGTCTGCCTTGCGCACTCGAGCGTCGACCTTTTTCTTACTGCGCCGAGATGAGTACCCCTTGGCTGCGGTGCCATTGATACCGTTGGCAAGATCGTCTTTCCCCTTCTTCGCAAACACCATAGTCCTGGCCTTTGCCCTCGCTTGTTTGGTCACCTGTGCGCGGAGCTTCATTGGGGTCATTGCCACAATTGGTCCCGTCAGACCTGCACTCGGCGCCTGTCCCACGTCCTCTACCACCATCTCTTCCTCTTCCGCCTGCCCTGCCACTGTCGTCGTCAATGGAGAGTCGTTCCTCTCTGGATTCGTGCCTCGGTCATCATCCGACTTCGCCCCAAGCAGTGAGTGTAGGTGGTCCACCGACGAATGTACCTTTGTTCCAGACGGCTTCGAGCTCCTTTTGACAGACTTGACTGTCGTAGTAACGGACATGCCACCTCCCAGGTCGGTTGTCGTACGTGGCAGTCCTTGGCTTGTCTTCTTCCGAGGTGAAGGTCCGACCGTGGCGGTCTGCTTAACAGCAGCGGTAATGTTGAATGGCGACGTAGTAGCCGCTGGAGACTCCACCGGTGGTTGACTGGAACGTGCATTTGTCGCCGCACCGCGGCCTTTGGTTCGCTTGGAATCCGGGGTTTTGGGAGCAAACTTGCGAGCTGCATCTTCCAAAAGAGCCCCACTGCTGACTTGACCGTTCTGCCAAGAAGCTGAGTCCTTCGTCTTCTTGTTTCGCTGGTTCTTCTTCTTCTTCTCCTTCGTCACAAATCCGTCTAAGTCCGTACCTGAGTCTTCCTTCTTTTCTGCCTGAGCAGCGCTCAAGTTGGGGCGACCTTGTGCTGTCTCCATATTTTCGTTGTTCGAGTCCAACACCACAGATGCCTGCATCTTCTTGTCCGTAGTAACTCCAGCATCAGAATCGTGAGCTTCCGCATTGGACTTAGCCTCCACTTCCATGTCTGTATCTAGTTCAGTAAGCCCACTGGTTGCCGCTGAACTGACAGTCGCATCCTTTCCAGGAGACCCGTCTCCCGACAATGGAGGTTCCACCAGCGCCGTGAGGTAGGTCAACATTTGCTCAACCGTTGCTGCCATGGCAGCGGTATGGTCAATGGCTACAGCTGCTTCTCGTTTCAAACCCACTTCTCGGTGGTGTTTGATCCGTTTCGCCTCAACATTGGTTGTTTTGCAGTGCACGTGCGAGTGCGAATGACCGAAGCATGAGAAACATGGTGGCCTGGCATAAAGGTCCGCATGATGCAGAAATCATTCCCCCGAGCTCGTGTCGACATGAGTCACATCTTGCAATAGCTCCGGACAGCACTCAGTCTTGAAAGTGAGAGTCCAATGGTGATTGTCCAGTTTCCCCGCCACTTCCGGCGAGCCACGCTCAGCCGAGAGGACAGTCGCCTTAAAGTCGTCAATGAAAAGCCGGATCAAATCCTCAGCCGCGAGCGTCGGCGCAGCTCTCACACGAATTTTGTAGCAGCGGCCCAACCGCTCAGAAGAGAAGACATCCGAGCGCCGCGTGCCTGACCCACTCGCGTCGGCAGAGAAAGAAATGTCTTGACCCAGAAGCTTGAAGACGACCCCGTTCCTTGCTGCTGCCACAGCCGCCGATCGAACCGCTGCAGTCAGCAGGCGAGTCGAAGGATCGTAATCCATGCACTTGACTTCCCGAGCAAAGACGTCCAACGAGTGGAGGTGTTGGCCATTCACTACGTTGCTATCCATCAGGAGAACCAAAAGAGCGCGAAAAGAGACTCTCCATCCGAGACGAATACCTGGCGGAAGCTTTGCTACCAGCGCGCCTTCCAGTACCGGCTAATGAAAGTCAAGGATCTTGATCCTGGCCTTCATTGGGAGTGTCGCTCATAAGAATCGTGGAGGAGCATCGAGGATCAGCTCACCGCGAAGGTATTTCTCGAAGATTTGCTTTTCCGCCGGCGTCATCTCGCGGATCGGCGTCTCGAGATGAAGAGGGAATCTTGGTTCGCCTCCGATCGCATTGCGTTGTGCTTCGGGTCAGATGGTTGCCGCCGAAGCGCAAATACCTTCTTCAGCTGAGTCACGTTAGGATCGATGGCTCTCGGAGGTACCATCCCTTGCTTGAGCGCTTGCACTCCATTCGCTCCCCACACTGGTGAAGCGGATTGGGAGGCAGGCTGCGAGGTCGGTGCATAGTCAGACGCCGTGTCGCCTGCTTGTGAGGCGTGTGGCTCCACTCCAGTGGCCAGGTCCCACCCGTCAGCATGGTCCCCAATCCCCTGGTTGTAGTGCGCCGTGCCGCCAGCTGCATCGGCCACTGTTGACGGTTCTGGTTGCTCGCTGCCCAGCCAGTAGCAGTGCTCGCATCCAGGTTCACATCGTCACCAGCGGCTGCCGGTCCGTCTCCGGTTGCTACCAGCAACGGCTTGTCGCCACTCGTTATAACTGCTCAAGTGATCATGTCGCTCCAGGGCTGCATCGGTGAGCGTTTCTGACTCCGTAGTCCCCGCACCCAAGCTCTCATTCGCACGCTTGGGGGCCTCATCAGGCGGTGGTGGGGGGCGGGTGGCGCGTGTCTGCATCCCCGTCACTCATCGTGTTGCAAGTTGATGGTGTGCGGTCTGGCTGAGTTTGTCAGTTCTGAGTCGACAGAAGGTCCAGTTGCACAATCCGAACTGCTTCAGAACAGAGACAGGCGCGCGTTCCCGATCTGTTCACCACCTGGCAAATTGAAGAGTGACAGTAGACAACTATACTAATTACTCAAATATGATGCAGATCACCCAGTCCGCTCACTCCAAAATGAGCTCGATGGCGGTAACCCTGCGCACCAACGTAACCCGAGGCTGCGCGATTTGCCCCACCTCCGTCAATCTGACACAAAGCAAGCGAAAGTTGGTGCACCCAGACAACTTTCCACTGTTTCAGATGTGCAATGGTGAAGCGAGTTCAAAACAAAGAATACCATCACGACCAACTCACCCAATCACATGTAAAGTGTCTATTGAAGTTACGGAGTGTCGTGCATCCATGTTCCGCGGTGTTGTTTTAAGAAGTTGACAATGGCTTATTCGAAATGATCCTAGACTGTTTTGTTTGGGTTGCCTCGCTTCTCAGTGTTGTGCTGCTCGCTGTTATTGAGCGAGGTTTTGCTTTGCCCTCCTTGTTGGACGACATGCATGGATCGTTTGGCAGTTGCGTGTGGGTACTGTAGATTTTTTTCCCCAATATTGATGAAGTATCCTGGAGGAAAGAAGAACGCTGACTGAAATGAGACTCCAATCTCTTGCGTGCCAAAGTGTCGTTTGGTGTGCGTGCAAACCTCAGCGCTGAGTTACATACTAGTAGCTGCATGCCACACTCGCTTCCGCAGAGATCCCTCGTCAGCTGCATGGGATGCACGCTGCTGCTCTTGCATCACCTCGCCAACACCGTAGCGAGCACCCTACCTAGCTACAATTACGAACTCAACATGCATACGCGCAACTGGCTCAAACACTTTGTGTTTGTATGGCGAACTGCGATCTGATTCTCACTCGACGACGAGCAATCCACAACAAGCCCTCTTCCTACAAAAATGGAATCGGGTCATTTTGACTGGATTCATACACCTTTTCGTTCACATACACATTTAGGGGCAAGGATAGAGCGTTCGTTGTCAAATTTAATGCTCCTACGTCTATCACCAGAGAGATATATACCCCCCTCACATGATTTGCGATGTAATGCGGGTTACAATGCGCGATGGTCGCAGCTTTTAGATCGACGAGAGGCGAGTGAGATTGTCTCCTGTTCTTCGACGTAGCGAGAAGTGTCCGCGAGAGAGTGGTCTCGGCTGCGTTGAGCTAGTGGCTTCGTTAGTTAAGCCGACACCAGTTTTGCCGTCGCTGATCGGCTGGCCATTCTTGCCGAGATGCGAGTTGCTCGTGCTGAAACGCAACTAAAAGCGTGGACTGAGGGGAAACGAGCGAGACCACTTATTGTTTGTTGAAACACATATAATTCGCTAAATAAAGGGCCATTCATGAAACAAAGGCACACGTCATTGTATTCCAGGTTACATGCAATGACGAAATGCATCGCGCAGTCGAGAAGGGATACTGCGCTTGGCGTGCTGCTACGATCTCGTGCGTCGTCCGCCGTTCGTACAC
>JAADVK010001137.1:0-11504 GCA_023334975.1 Globisporangium sylvaticum
CAAACTCGCGCATCGCCGCGCGCTCCTGCAGCACTTTTTCAAGCGTCTCGGGCTCCAATTCTTGGTCGAGTTTCGCGTTTTTCTTGGTCTGAGCCCACTTCTCGTAGAAATCGTCCAGCAGCGCGTAGTAGAGCGACAGATCCGCGAACTCGCGCTGCTGCAGGTAAGCCTTCTCTCGCGTTTCACGCCGCAAAGCGTTCTTCTTGGTCCGCGACTCCAGTTTCGAGAGTTTTTTGGGCAGAATGTCGGTGAGGAACGGCATCTTCTCGGAGCTCTTGCCGTCCGTCGTGAACGGCAAATGGTGCAGGAATCGGTTGTGAATGTCCACGTGGCGATGGCGCGCGACGCTTTCGCCGTGGAGAAAGCTGCCTTCGTACCAGAAATCCCACCGCTCGTCGTCATGTTCGTCCAGGTTTTGCGCTTCGCCGTTGCCACCTGATGTCTTGATCTTCGTTGAGTCAGAACCGCCATCACCACCATGGTGATGCTTGCAGTAGAAATCGCCGCGTCCATCCATGGCGTTCTCGTGCCAGAAGCCCACATATTTGGATTTGTTCCTGTCGAAATGGGAAATCGCTCTTCCCTGTTTCACGCCATTTTCAAAGAAGCCTTCGTACGAGTCGCCATTGCGCTCCACTTGCCTGCCCTGGCCATGCAGTTGGCCCTGTACAAACGCGCCTTTCTGTGATGATCCATCGGGGAACCTTCGCGAACAGCCCTCGCCGTGAAGCAGCCCTTCTTGGAAGAATCCCTCGTCGATCACGCCCGTGGACGACGTGTATTTGCCAAAACCCGAGATCTTCCCGTCGACCATCTCGCCCTCGTAGGTCGCGCCGTCGGGGAACGTGATCCGCATCACCTCGCCCTGTGGGACCCCATCTCGAAACGCGTCGCCATTCAACAGCGAGTTGCTGTACACTTTGTCCTTGCACTTCTTGCCGTACTCGTATTTCCGCGAGGGCCGCTCAAAAGTGCCCATGCACGTCGTGCCTTTGCCACACACGAGCTTGCCCCTGCCGTTTTTCGCATTCTCGACAAACTCGCCGTCGTAAAAGCCCGAGTTGGTGTACTCGACGCCCTTGCCGTGCTTCTGTCCGAGGCGCCACTCGCCCGCGTACATGGCGCCGATGGACGAGATGTGGAACTCGTCGTCCCAGGGACTCAGTGGCTTGGCGTCTTTATCGTCATCTTGGTCAAGCAATGACGCCACGGGCTCCATGAACTCGCCCTCGCTGTGCTTGAGCCGCTTGAGACGCACTGTGCGCGTGTTAATTTCCTTCTCCAGGTCCTTCGCGCTCATGACGTCGTTCTCCACCTGGTCGCCTTCGAGGAACGCCTTGGGCTGCGGCCGCGTCTGCACGAGGCAGACGTACTTCCAGTCGCACTTGTCCATCGCGACTGACGTGAGCTCCTGGCCGCGAGGGCTCGTGAAGTTGACCACCCACGTGCGCGTCTCCACATGTGATTCTTCGCCTAGCTGATTAGCCTGACCTCCTGGCAAAGAAGCTGCCGGTTTGGCCGCATTTGGCAGCGGGGAAAGCTGCATGGGCTCGGTCATGAGGAACTTCTCGATGCGCTTGTGCCGTCTTGTCAGCAGATCCAACTGCGCGTCAAATCGCGCCGCGTGGCTCGCGACCGGGTCGCCGTCCACGTCCATGGACGGCAGCGCGGCCACTTTCTGCTTGACGACCATCCTCTTCCTCTGCGTGACGTCGATCTCGGCGCGTAGTGCCTTGAGCCACTCGAAATCCTGCGCGACGCCAAAGAGGAGCCAGGTCTTGAGGTCGATGGCTTCGCGTGCCAGAGGCACGTGCGAGAGTACGAGGATGGTCTGACCGGAGTACATCGGGTCCTTCAAATCGTCCTGCGGAATGAGCTCGAGGCGCTCGTGGACGACGTAGTACCACTTGTCCTTGCCTTTGGGTGGGAGCACCTGCACCATCCAGTCTTTCGGCCAGAGCACGTCTGATAGGAATAATAACAGCACGAACGTATAGGTTGGTGTTAAGAGTCTACCAATCGCTTATGGAGCAAAAGCATTGGTGCACGTACTCCCGAATGGGTCTTTCAGAAGCGCGGCGTTGCAGCCGAAGAGCAAGTTAATCTTTTGCCTGCGTACAAGGGGATTAGGAACAGTTAACAGGCATCCCCGCACATGCAGACAAACGTGATCGTAGCCATAATCGCAATGGCGAACACGGCTCACACTGTGAAGTCGGAGCGCAGCACGCGCTGGAACGCGAGCGCCGCAACGTCCGTGTCGCACACCGGGTCGTAGAGCGCGACCAGCATCTGGTCCTCCTTCACCTCCTCCACGACGTTGCCCGTCTTCATGTCCACCACCAGACGCCCCGTGCGCGTCGCCGTGGTGACCGTCTCTCCTCTCTCTCTCTCTCTCTCTACGTCGCTTTCTGCAGCTTCTTGCTTGTAGCTCTTGGCATTGATGAATGATCCTTGAAAGGACACGTTGTTGAGCCATTTAGAAACGTTAGATCTAGCATTTCTATTCGACCAATCTACTCGCTGGTTGGATAAAATAGCGCCTATTTCTTCATTTCTATCCAATAAAAATATAGAATACTCAATTGGATCTGAAATGACCCAAAAAGCGTGGCAATCCAAAACTGAGCACACACACACTCACTCAAATAAACCAAAGCAAAGATGTCGAATATCTACATCACGGAGCCCAACACGGAGGGCAAAGTGCTGCTGCACACGACGTTCGGCGACTTGGACGTGGAGCTCTGGCCGCAGCAGGCGCCCAAGGCCTGCCGCAACTTCGTGCAGCTCTGTCTCGAAGGGGTGCGTCGCTCTCAAACGCGCTGGCGCTGTCTTGCGCCGTCAACTGCTCATGGTCACCACCACTAACAACTGATGTGCTCTGTGTATCAGTACTATGACGACACGATCTTCCACCGCATCATCGCGGGCTTCATGGTGCAGGGCGGCGACCCGACGGGTACGGGCAACGGCGGCGAGAGCATCTACGACGGCGCGTTCATCGACGAGTTCCACTCGCGCCTGAAATTCAACCACCGCGGCATCGTCGCCATGGCGAACGAGAACAAGCCCAACTCGAACCACTCGCAGTTCTTCTTCACGCTCGACGCCTGCGAGTTCTTGGAGAAGAAGCACACGATCTTCGGCAAGGTGCGTGTTTGTGTTTGTATTGGGATTGCATTGTATTGTATCGAGCGCCTGCTTGCATGCCCGACTCACCGCCGCTGCGGCATATGGTCGTGCATTGAAGATCACGGGCAACACGATTTTCAACCTGCTGAGCGTTGGTGACGTTGAGACGGACGCGCAGGACCGGCCGCTGCATCCACCGAAACTGCTGAGCGCCGAAGTGCTCTGGAACCCGTTCGAAGACATCGTGCCGAGGTGAGACCAACCACATTTCTACCAGTCTCTCTGTCCGTCTGTATGAGCAACGACCGCTCGTACACGAATCGCCTGTGCTCAGCTCCTGTGCTATCATCGTGTGGTTAATGGACGCCATTGACAGGATATGTAATGGCACTGACTGACAAACGCATATTGATTGATGCTGATGACTGCTGTCCTTCTGTTTAAAATAGGGAAATCCAGCACAAGAAGTCTGCGTCGAGTGCCGCGGAGGACGCCGCGAAGAAGAAGAAACGCGAGCGCAAGGCGACAAAAGACCTCAAATTGCTCTCTTTCGGTGATGAAGAGGAGGAGTTCCAGCAGGAAGTGTCCAAGAAGAAGAGCAAAAAAGCCAAGAAGCTCATGAGCAGCCATGATCTGCTGGACGACAAGAAGTTGAAGGCGCAGGTGGACGAAGAGCTACTGCAGAAGATCGCAGAGACCTCAAACAATGGCGCCACCAGCGGACAGCAGAGCAAGGAGAGTGGGGATGGCGCTGGCGTGTCCAAGAAAGAAGCTGCGCGCGCGAGTTTGAAAGCCGCCGTCGCCTCAGCCGCCGCGAGAAAGACAACTGAGTCTGCTGCCGGCGGGGCTTCTGCGGGTGCTGGTGTGAATGCGCAAGACGACGGTGAGACGGAATCCGCAGAGGCGCTGAAGAAACAGGAGAAGAAGAAACTCAAGAGCAGCAAATCGACCGTGGGGGATGACGCCCAGGACGAGTACACGCGGCTGCGCGAAGAGCTCCGCGCGAGCAAGAAAGCGGCGCCGGTGCTCATGGGTTCCAAGGCGAAGGAGCAGGATGACGCGAAGGCGTTCCACGACATGCTCACACCGCTGCAGCAGCAGCGCCAGAAGTACTTGCAGAAGAAGAAAGCGAGCAGTCGGTCGGGCCGCCAGCAGGAGACGCTCCAGAAGCTCATGCAGTTCAAGGCGAAGCTCGAAGGTGTGAACAAGAGCGCGAGTGGTGGAGAGGAAGCCAATGGGGACAGCGACAGCGGTGACAAGAAGAAGAGCGAAGGATACCACGGGCAAATCCTGGATGAGGACAGCAGTGATGACGGTGACATCAGTGGACCAGAGCAGGGTGGCGATGGTGTGGCTTCGAAAAACCAAGTGGAGAAGGAGAAAGATCTGTCGTGGATGACCGCCAAGCTCAAGTTCAAGAAACACATCGACGTACGTAACACATACACCCAGACGGCTTTCGGGATCTTGCCAATCTCGCGCTCTTCAGCTCCACACGTGATGGCTGTGGTCTGAAAGTTGAACGACGAATTAACTCTCTGTGTGTACTGTGTGTGTGTCTTTTTGCAACCCCCTCGCAGGATCAGTTCCGCGCGGGCTTCGATCCGTCCGCTGATGTAAGTACTGTCCGCACCAGTTTGTCCTTCCTCGTCATGATGATTCTTCGCTTCTCACTTGTCTAACACAAACTAATTGCC
The DNA here is from genome assembly GCA_023334975.1 of Globisporangium sylvaticum. NCBI lineage: Eukaryota > Oomycota > Peronosporomycetes > Pythiales > Pythiaceae > Globisporangium > Globisporangium sylvaticum. Next base: position 4,833 of record JAADVK010001137.1, read on the forward strand.
TGTGGTTGCTGTCGTGCCATTGTACCCACACAAATCGGTGGTCCCGTGATTGCTCTCTCTCTGTAGAATTACATGACGATCGACACGCGGGATGAGAAAGCACGCGACGACTCACGCAGCACGCGCCGCCCATCGGGAAGAGCTGCAGGAGATCGCAGTCGCAGTCGAGACCGCCACCCACGCGCTCGCGAGCAGAGGTCACATCCCCAGAGCCGCGATGAGCAGCGACGCGACAACTCTTCGAGACGACGCTGAGAGAACGAGTGATCGTATGCGAGGATCTGTTGTGTAGCTTTTGGCATTTGGCTGACAGCGAGGTCGCTGATATGTCCGGCGAGTAGGCAGACGGCTTCAAGGCAAACAGATGGAAACGAGGACGGTTCCCGGCATTAGCGAGATCAGTAAACGGCCGACCATGTTGAGCCAATCAATCTTCATCCAGTCCCAATCTATACGAAACAAGAGGATAGGCGTCAAGCGATGTCAATGTGATGTCACTGAGCTGCATCCCTATGCAACGAGCGCGCGACATCGCATTGGCTCTCGATTTCAATCGGCTGAGTAAAGGAGTGAGGTTAACCTTTCGGAGGTGCGCTTTTTGAACCACACTTCGTCATACAGAAAGAAGGAATGTCACGCCACGTCCTGCTGGTCCGCGGCCAACATTTCGCAACCTGCGCACACACGCGCCTTGCCTTCCGTTCGCGTATAAAAGCGAATAGTGCGCACGAATAACAGTGCTGCAGAAGCAGTTGGCACGCCATACAATTCCACTCGCTCAGTGTTCGCGTTTTCATGCGTCCGTAGGGACAGAGCCATCAGCATCAAAGAGCAGCGCGTTCACGCCACACACACGAGCGCATGATCAAACACATCATTGGCGACAGCACAACAACATCGTCACACACACACACCCGCATCCCGCCACGTTCATTCGATGCTGCTTCACAGATACGCGGGGGTTCCTTCATTCCTCCGCTCCTCGCCCCGCCGCATTTCTATTTGTGCGGCCCCGAAATCCCATTCTCGCTCGCACAGCGTCCAGACTGACTCCCGCCTCAGGCGCACCAATTGGCAATAGCCATTTGGACGATGATGGTGAGGCGCGATTGAGCCATTAATTAGTACGTGGACTCACCCCACAGAGTTGGAGCTCTCGGAAAGCCGCCCATCTATTTGCGTGCTTTTGATTCGTATGGCCAACAATCAAGCCATCTATTTGGTGGGGAATAATCTCCCCATACCTAAGCATATGCTATTTGATGGGTTCCTGAAGTGAGTCAAGCGTTTTTCTTTCGCGGTAAAACGTGGGCCGCCTCAACAGTAAAAAAAACTGGACTAATTGCATGCAAGTATGGAAAGCCTTCAGCTTTTACAGGAGACTTTACTCATCTCTGCAATTGCTGCCTCAAACCATACATAGCGAATGTATTCTATCGCGTAAAGCTATTGCATCTGCATGACATCACGCTTTGGGGTTCAAATATCTAGGCTCAGTTGAGACGTGGGTGCCGAGCGACGCAACCAATATCGAACGAGCACAGTAATGGCGGATTTTACATTTGCTTCTCGCACAAAAATGATGTGGTTCGATTGGTTGAGGCTTATTCACCGAGCTTAGTCAACTGAATCGCAGCAATGCATCGATAGCCTCTGCACAATTCAGACGCCACTCTGACATTCGTTCGTTGTCTTACCGCACAACTCTATCAGTTGTTGTTGGATCTTTTTGGCGGAAATCGAATCGGCAGATTACTTTCGTCCGATTCATCAAGTTATGACCACACGACGCTGCTCGGATTTTACATTTCCTGGGATCCGATGGAGGATTGGGATCCCCACCAAAAGGGGAAATGTCACCCAAACGTCCTCAAATATTCTGTTGCGTGGGTTTTGTTGCGCGTGCGAAATGCGCGCTGAACTCTCCGGATGTTTCGCTAGCTTGGTGATGTGTGATGGAGGGAAAGCCCCTAACCTGCGATTGCTCTGGCTTGTCGAAAATCAGCTGGTTCAAAAGAGCCGGCAAGAGACAAGCCATTGTGGTGTCGAAAGGTGTGTCCGCTCAAGCTTTTTGGCACTCCGAAATGCAAAACACCAAATTGCCTCTCGTATCAAGTAAACACTGAGATATGTGTTGCGAAGAGGAAGTTTTGATACAACTGCATGGTTTTTCAGTTTGGTTATTTGGAGAGGTAAATGACGGCACTTGTAAAAATAATCCGAGTGCTAAAACTGTGTCACAGCTATTTTTTAACGCTGCAGTTAAAAGAGAGCACTCACAAAGCACCGCACCTATCGTCACTCAACGGGAAGTGAACCCCCAGACTCAAATCCCATTTGTGAGCGCTCTGGGTTCGCTCCCACCCACACATCTCACTCGCTATCCGATACATAACCCAGTTGCTTTCAAGTAAAAACTCTTCCTTCATGGCTTTTGGCTTCAATTCCACACTTTGCTGCATGATTTGTCCAGCATGCATAACGAACGCGTTCTGAGTCACCAGCTGGTTTTTCCTCCCACTTTTACGAACTGTTGCAAGAGACAGGGCGTGAGCCTATACAAAACGTCCAGTTCGTTTCCTACAGTACTGTCTGTTGGGTTTTGGGTTTTGTTCAGCTCAGCATAGTGAACGCGAGAGTGAGAGAAGAGAGAGAATGAGAGAGGGACTCGTGAAGCGGTGAAAACTGGGGAGCTGTTCGCCCAGGAAAGGAGCTGGTCGGCCAGCTTGGCTTGGCTTTTCGGAGCGCCATTCTCTAATTCTATTCCGGCCCCGCAAGCAAAGCGAATAGACTACCGAAGCGATCGCTCTCACTCTTCTCCTCTGAGTCTCTGCGGCGCCTTCCCCAGCCATTCCGTTTCATTCAAGAGGAACGGTGGGAAGCGTCCAGGAACGCGCGGCGCCACGACACCACATTCAACAGTGGCAAAGTGCTTTCAATACCAAAAGCACGTCACCCGCCCCGCATTCCGCAGTGCATTCAGATCAGTCCAGTGAGTGAGCGACTTCCGTAGCTCTTCCGCAGCACAGCAAAGCAAGCAGCGCAGACTCACGAGTGTTTCAGTGGAGATTGATCCAGCAGAGACAGGCAGCCAGACAAGCCACAGACAGATAGACGAATAGACAGCAGCAGCAAAGCAGCATGGGAGCGAAAGGCAACCACCGCAGCAAGAACCCGTCGTCCAGGCTGGAAGACCGTCTCGACCGCGCCGGGTACGCGGCGAACGCGGCCAACCCCAAGACGCTCACCAAGACCAAGTCGAGCGCCAGCAACGCCACAGATGCGGCGGCTGCGTCGGTTGTCGCGGCCGACAGCATGCCGCGCTCCAACAAGGAAGGCGACTCGGACTTTGTGATGCTCAAGGGCAACACCCCGTCCGAGCACGCGTGCAACCACGTGGACATGGATTCGAAGAAAGCAGGAGGAAACGGCAAGCGTCCAGCCAAGCTGCCGATGCCCTCGATCATCGGACCCGTGGTGCGTCCGCCAGTGCTCGGCGCGAGCAGAGGACCAACAAAGGGCGGCAAGAAGAGCGGATTCAACCAGAGCGTGAACGCCGGCGGCCGTCCTAGCTTTGCGCCAAGCATGGGCGGTCCGTCCAACTTCTCCAAGCCGAGCGGCCAGCTGGACAAGGACGACCTGTACCAGCTCAAGGAGTCTCTCTACAAGGAGTCGATGTCGTTCTCGCACGCGCAGGCGGCGTCCATGGAGTCGAGCAACGGATTCAACAAGAGCGGCTTCAACAACAACACCCAGGACCAGGACTGCGCGACCGGCGGCGAGCAGATGTCGTTCTACAACCACTTCTTCGACATCAGTCGTTTCACCAACACAGCGAAGCCGAGCGACGTGGGCAAGCAGTCGTTCTACGAGCAGCGCGCGTCGTCGATCGCGTTCATGCCGCTGCCGCGCGAGTCGGTCGCCGTGATGATCGACGCCGTCAAGAGCTCGACCCTGGGCGACGATGAGAAGTGCCGCTTCTTGTTCGAGATGTTCGACATCGACAGCCAGGGCGTGCTCACGAGAGAGGGCGTGCGCGCGTTCCTGGAAGCCACTTTCGTCGCCAACGGCGTGCAGTTCCTCGGCGACTTTGACTTTGACGGCGTCGTGAACAAGCTCTTTGCGCGCAGCAAGCACCCGGAGAAGATGACGTACAACGAGTTCCGCATGTACTTTGGCGGTGTCGTGCACCCCGAGAGCGAGAGCAAGGCTGACGCCGGCAACCCGAGCATGGCGGCTTCCAGAGTCGGCGGTGGGCGGAAAGCGCCGCCCAAGCCGCGCTCGCCGCTGTCCAAGCTCAAGAAGTACTGCAAGAAGTACGACACGCAGATCATGTGTCTCGTGTTCTACTTCGCGCTCATGATCGCGGTGTTCATCCTCAAGGCCATGCGCTTCGGCTACGACCCTGCGGTGGGCTACTGCCCTCGCATCGCCAAGGGTTTCGCGCAGATCATCATGGTGAACACGCTGTGCGTGCTCATGCCGATGTGCCGCAACTTTGTCACGTCGCTGCGCAGCTTCCCGATTGTCGTCAAGTTCGTGCCGATCGACAAGCACATTGAGTTCCACAAGATCTGCGGCATAGTGATGATCATCGCGTCACTGGGCCACACGGCGGCGTGGATCATGATCGTGTACTACGCGCGCACCGTGTCGCTCGAGGTCTGGGCCGAGTCCAAGTACTACAAGCTGGCGTTCGTGCGCGACGAGAACTTGTTCGAGTTCTCCGAGCGCATCCCCATCTGGACGGGTCTCCTGATGGTTGTGCTTATGGCGATCGCTGCGCCGCTCACGCACCCGAAGATGCGTCGCGGCAACTTCAACGCGTTCTGGCTCACGCACCTGCTCTTCCTGCCGTTCATCATCCTGATCGCCGTGCACGGTCTCGCGATGTGGGTCGCCAAGCCCGAGGCGTGGATGTGGGTCGCGCCTCCCATCGTGATCTACTTCATCGAGAAGCGCTACCGCATGGGCAACGTGTTCGGCGGCAAGACGATCATCCTGGACGCGAAGCTCTCAAAGGAGGCTTGCGCGCTGTTCATCAAGAAGCCGTCGACGTTCGGCAAGGGCCAGAAGTTCCAGCCGGGTATGTACATGTTCATCAACATCCCTATGATCTCGCAGTTCGAGTGGCACCCGTTCACGATCTCGTCCGCGCCGGAAGACAACTACCTGAGTCTGCACATCCGCAAGGCGGGTGACTGGACCGGCGCGCTGTACAACGTCGTGGGCAAGATCCAAGAGAAGCACGGCGCGAACCTGGACATGGAGGGCCATGGCGCCGAGAACATGTCGCCGTACCCGACGATTTACATCGACGGTCCGGTCGGCGCGCCAGCGCAGGACTACTCGCGCTACCGTGAGGTGGTGTTCGTCGGCGCCGGTATCGGTGTGACGCCGTTCGCGTCGATCCTGCGCAGCATCTTCTACCAGTGGGACAGCTTCCGCTGCCCCGAGTGCTCGCACATGCGCTTCCCGCCGACGTTCCAGATCCGCAAGATCTACTTTTACTGGATCACGCGCGAGCAGGAGGCGCTCACGTGGTTCACGGAGACGATGAACCAGCTGAGCGAGATGGACACGGAGAACCGCCTGGAGATCCACAACTACTTCTCGTCCATCAAGGACGACAAGGTCATCGAGCCGCTGCAGGCGCTGCAGAAGTTCATCCACAACACCGAAGGCCAGGACATCGTGTCGGGACTGACGACGAAGCAGATGACGCACTTCGGTCGCCCGAACTGGAAGGGCGAGTTCGCGCGCATCGCCGAGAACCACTCGCGTCTCGAGCGCGTCGCCCCCATCGGCGAGAAAGAAGAGATTGGTGTCTTCTTCTGCGGCCCCAAGCCGCTGGGCAACACGCTCCACGAGGAGTGCACGATGTTCAACCAGGACAAGAACCGCCGCGTGAAGGACGTCGAGTACGATTTCCACAGCGAGAACTTCTAAACCAAGAAGAGTTTCAAGAACCCCCCGATCCGATCTGCCATGCTGCCGGTCTGCTGTACGTATGTAGATAACGAGAGTTGTGGTGTAACAATGTTGCAAGTTTGTTCCAAGCAGGATGGATGAATGGCGCGGTCGGATATTTATTAATCGAAAAACGTAGACAGAAAAATCAATCAAATCAAATCAAATGGGTCCAACCAAAAGAAACTGCAGACGAGCTCCGACGATGCATTCCTAAAATACGTGTCTTGAATGAGAGAGTTGACAGTGTGAAGAAGGTGGAGGCTTACCTCGAGAGTTGGGAGCAGCCGCAGGTGATTCGAGTTCGGAATGAATCTGCTGTAGAGAAACAAAGACCGTCATGAGGATCTTGCTCTCTGTTCGTTTCCCCCACTACAATATTCGAGCATTCGGTTCTTCCGAAATGAGGGAGAAAGCAAAAGTTGCTTTCAGTGTGCAGCATGTCAGAGCTCCAGGTGCAGAGTGACCGAAGAGCTCCGTTAAAGATGAAGGGCTGCTTCAAATTGAGTAGCCCCCTCTATACTGAAGAGCTCCAGTACCTGCAGCAGCGCGAGTTCGCGAATCTGTCGCTCTACTACGCGCTGCTGGACGATTTCTACGAGAAGTGGGCTCAGACCAAGAAAAACGCGAAACTCGACCAAGAATTGGAGCCCGAGACGCTTGAAAAAGTGCTGCAGGAGCGCGCGGCGATGCGCGAGTTTG
>JAADVK010001138.1:0-11494 GCA_023334975.1 Globisporangium sylvaticum
GATCGCGAAGCCCGCCTCCTGCTGGAGCCTCTCCGCGGTCGCCAGGTACCCGTTCTCGGCGCAGTACTGGAGCATCAGGATCAGCACGTTGCGCTTGCGGTCGATCAGCCGCTTCTCTTCCTACAGAACCCATTGCATTGCTAGGTTGGTTAGCGCATGTGCACAGTAGCAGAGACATGCCCGATACGTTACTTGTAGTATCTTATTGTATAAATAGATAATAACCATCGTCAGGAAGAAAAAAAAGCAAAAGCAACAAGGACAAAATGGAGCAGATCCATGAACACGTCGTGGTCGCGACGTCCCAGTGCGCGCTCACGGCCGTCGATGGAGCGTCATCATTAGCGTCTTCATCACCTTCCTCATCACGCGCGACGGCGCTGCAGTTCACGGTCGTCAACACGGGCTTTGACGTCGTCACGTTCAGCGCCGACTTCCGCGCGTCGTCCAACATTCAATTGCACTTCCCACAACGAGCTACTCACGCCTCGCTGCCCACGCAATCTGCCGATGGTGATGGCGATAGCGACGGAGTATTGCGAGATGATGACGCTGCCTCGCTGTTGTTTGACTGTCACGTGGCTCCGTTTGAGCGGAAAACGCTCGTGCACGTGCTCAAAGTGGCCGGGAAGCGCGCGTTCGTGCGCGTGCAGTTCACACTGAAGCACGTCTCCTCGCCAGCAGTACATGAGATCGAACACAATCAGCAACAGGGTGAACGAGCGCTGGCTCAAGCGATCAAATACGCGCAGAACAAGTACTTTGCGAACAACAACAGCTTGCCGGTGCATCGTCTGGACAACGTACCGGAGTGCGTCATGAAGCGCTGCTGCGATGACATCAACCGGTTCTTCAGAGCGCATGGACAAGGCGAAGGCGACGCTCGGTTTGTGGACACGAGCTTTCCGCCCAAATTGAGCTCTTTGATCGGCCACAAGGACGACAGTGGAGACAACCTGGATGACACAAGCGCAGCGCTCTATTCACTGAGCTCCTGGAAGCACTTGCACGATATCATGGACTCTTCTTGGACATTTCTGACAAAGAACAACAAGCAGAAACAGCAACTACTGCCACAGTCGCCAGTTCAAGGCAGATCGATGGTGAGCTTGCCAAATCTAACAGAATTCAAGTCCCCGCTCCCAGGGCAAGACAGTCTGCTGGGTGCGCTTGCGTTTCTATCGCTGGACAAAGAGAGATGGACCAAGCTACTGTTTGAAGACCATCTGCCGCTGGATACCGACACGATCCAAGCAATCGCGGCGATCAGCGTGAGGATCTGCGACCGAGGCATGCAGTGGAAGCAGGTCGTGGTCGATCTCTTCCAGCCAGCATTCCCCATCGGCTCCTCGGGACTCATGTCTGTGAACGTACCGGCCAGTGGGGAGGTCTATGGCATGATCGTGCAAAAGGCGTATGCAAAATTGAAAGGCAGCTACGCGACGATCGGCAACATTCCAACTATTACGATCCTCAGAGAGCTCACGGGCTTGCCATGGTACGAAACACTGCATTTTGTATCGTGCTTGCTGACTGTGTGTGTTCACGTGCCTGCTTACTGACAAGTGTGTTGTCTTGGGTGTGTCATCAAACAGGGTGAACGTTTATCGGTTCTCGAAAGTGCAAGATAATGATTATTCAAGCAGTTTCCATAGAGCGACACAGCAGAAAACTCTCCAGCGAGTGATCTGTCGACATCATCGTCACCGCCGATCAAAGAAGCGCGCAAAGAGCAGCTCCCGACATTTATTCGTCGTATCCTTTGGGAGAATCGGAGACCACCACTGCGCGTTTCCAGCGCTGGCTGGGGATGATCAAGAGGGTCTCAGACTTCAGGACGTCGACAACAAAGTCAAAAAAGCGCTGGATAGCTCGTTGAAACTTGCTGAAACTGGAAATGATGTTGGGGTCTCTGAAGACGAGCGATTGGTGGTGAAATGCAAGTGGGAGGATTTTTTCCAGCTCGAGCCGCACGTGTGGATGCTTTTCGCAAACCATTGTGAGGCGAAGCGCAAGCGGGTCAAGTTCATGAATGTGAATGGTGGTGATGCTGGTAACACGAGTCCTAGGTCAGCAACCCGCCTGCAGTTCGCGTTCAGCGTCGCGGAGATGACGAGTTTGGTGATTTCAACGCAGCTTGAAGGGAAAAACAGCAAGTTGCACTATCATCAGCTCGCTTTGGATGTTGTTGGCCACGATTTCTCGCTTGCAAGGATACCAACCGAGGCGACAACTGAACTTGGCAACGACTCTGAGCTCCAGGTACGCCATAGCGACAAAGCTTGGACTGTGCACTCTGTCTCACATGACTCTGTGTGCCATCTTGACAGTTGGTGTTGGCGCTTGGAGCAGGAGAATACATCCTGACAGTTGATATTGAGACCAGACAAGTGCCACCAACTTCCAAAGTCTCCCAGCAATCAGGTCTGCTCACGAGCCAGGACGCAGAGCGGAACCTCCAGCTGCTCTTTGACTGCATCGATCAGGACATGGACGGAGTGATCTCTCTTCAAGAGCTCCAGGCGTTTCTCGAAGCGCATGAAGATTCACACGAGCCCCAACGCGATCGTATACAGGAACCAGCGAGTATTGAGGCTCGATTTATGGCTCGATTTGGCAGCAGCAATGGGAACGTGTCGTCACCCAATCTTGGTAAAGAGCTGCTCGTCGACGATTTGCGAGACGTGTATCACCATTTAGCAGCTTTTGACGACGAAGACACGCTGAGTGAACTGACGCGAGACAAGCAAACGCAGCGCTACCAGGAGCTCGTTTGGAGCGACCTCAGCTTCCTGCTGCTCTCACATCAAACGAAGATCAAGACCAACAATCACCACCAGGACCAGCGTGGCACTCCGCAACTTATTAGCAGCATCTGTGTTGACGAAATCGAGGAGCTCCGGTGCTGCGTCCACTCGGACGCGCCGCTCGTGAACTTTGTGCAGCTCCCCGCGTCATCTTGCTAGACGAACAGGGCAGGGCAGAGGACGAAGCAGTTTGTACACATTGTAAGTTTTTATTATATAGATTTTTTGTGCTTCTTCTCTTACTTGTTTGTTCTTGTTACGACTGGGGGGAACCAAATTATACCAACTTCATCATCGTTTTCTTCTTCAGCGTCGTCCGTCATGCCTCGCTCTTCTTCATACTCGACGCGAAAAGAAAAGAGAGACACCATACCATTCTCCATCTCCAATTCTTCTTCCAGGCTCTCTCTCTCTCTCCACTGCTCCTCACTCGCTCGCCGCTCTTCTTCTCTAAATCTGTTTGTTGTGAGCTATCGCCGCATAGCGCCATCTGCTTCTTCCTTGCTCGCGAGCGCCGACCAGTCAATAATCAGTTGGTTCATTCATTCTTCTCGTTCTCTGTTTTCCGCTTCATCCGCAAAATCCCCTCCATACTACTTGCCGGGTCGTCGTCTCCATCAGCATCAGCATCAGCATCAGCATCGTCTCTCTCACACACATCGACAGTGCTGTCTATGCGAGCTTGACGCGCTTCTGGAACTCCTGTGTCAGTTCGTCGAGCGAGATGTCCGGGTTCGCCTGGAAGTAGTCGAGGAACCCTTGCGCAGACGCCGCTTTCTCGGCGTCCGGCGCCACCGCCGCCGCCTGCGCCGCGTCTGTTGCCTGGTACACGATGTTCTCGGCCTCGTACTGGAGCTCTTTCTTCTCGTAGTACTCCGGGTCGGCCGCGCGCCGCATCAGGTTCAGGAACTGGTCGTACTCGCAGCACGCCATGAGGATCTGCACGAAGAACGACAGCCGCGTGTGGCGCTGGCGCTCCTCCGACAGGTGCATCTCTTCCTCGCAGCGCGCGTTGTACTGCTCCATCGTGAACCCTCGCTCCGTTAGAAACGCTGTTTGCGAAAACACACACAACAACAACAGCCATAATGTGTGAGGAATAATCGATCAACCGGCCACGGAGCTCCTCACACACACTGTACGCACACAATACACATCACACACGCGGATGCATGTACACTCACCCTCAATATGCGCGTTCGCCGTGTCGATAAAGTGGATGTGGAGCTCCTTCCAGGACTCCTCGACCTGCGCGAGCTGCTCGGCGGTCGGACCGCCGCGCGTCATCAGCACCTTGAACTTGTCGCCGTGCTCCTCGCAGAACGCGTCCACCGAGTCCTGGAACGACTCGCTGCCGACGAACGCCGCCACCCACTCGAGCACGTCGTCGTCTTTCTCCATGTCCTTGATCAGCGGCGTCTCGTAGCGGCTCAGCAGCTCGATCGCGTCAAAGTGCGCCATCCTGTCTGTCTGTCTCTGTTATTGATGGATCTCTCTCTGTGTGTGTGTGTCTGTTGAAGGGCTGGCTGTTCACGAATAGCGAGAGCGAGCCGGAAAGCAGAGGCGCAAATGGGCAGTGGCGCTTCACTTGAAGGGGGAAGAGGAAGGAAGGAAGGAAGGAGGAGGAGGAGAGAGCGGATTTGCTTTGTCTGCTCTGCTGACCTGCGTCCTGCTTGCGCCTTGAGCTTGCTTTGTCTGCTGGGCGTTGTCGTGTCGACGAGCTCAGCTCACTCTCTCAAGAGAAGCAAGCAAGTAAGTCACAGTCCCAAATAAATTAGGATATTTATACTAAAGATCCACCAAATCGGGTCAGTGTACTTTTCATGTGACCTGGGAAAATCACAGAAAAATCGCTTGATCTTGATTCGGGGGCTGTTGTCAGTCGACCCGAAAAGAGGCGACTATCCTATTTTTTTTTTACTATTTCACTTGAATTTTATGAAAAAGACAAAATTAGGATTGTCGCATCTTTTCGGGTCCAATGACAACAGTAAATGTACAGATTTTTCATACAACGGTAACCGGACAAGCATTTAACCCGAATAGCCAGAAAACTCTATTAAAATGCACTCACTATTTGTGAATTTGTGCGTGATGAGGAACTCGTTTTTGTGGTCAAATGTTGAAAATCGTGACCTCGGATTTTCGTTTGGAAGAGGATTCGATGAGAAAAGCGCTTCAAAATATTAGTAGGGCTCTGATATGGTTCGCACATGTGTGCCGTGCTCGACCTAAGGAATATGAGCAGGAGCACTTTTAGCCAATCGGTCACACTCAAAGCTCTTCAACAAATATACAAACAAGTGGATACTCAACCAAACCGTACACATTAACCCTTTCGCGCGAAAAGCTCTCTTTTACAACTCAACTACGGACGGAATCAACACCCGCTGCAATTTTTTAGCTGCGCGCAATAAAGAGACACACAACCGTACCTATACTGCCCGATTGACTTGGGAGCATGCAGGTCATCACCATAAAATAACTCTATGGTGATGATGGCTGAAAACTCAAATTATGAAGCTCCGACGCGTCGTTTCCCTACAAAGTTACTGTAGTTGTTCAGGTAAGCACAAACGAGAAATTCATTCCCCCCAATTATTTCAATCGACATCTCGTAGCGAGGCCCAAAGAGAGCTTCCTCTCTGAATCGTTCTTCGTATTTCGAGTTCGAGGCTAACTGCAAATTATCCAGGAACTGAAATTGCAAAAAGACTTTAGTGTGAGTTAATGTCGGCAATTCATTATTCTACGATGCAGCACACGCTGTCATCGTCAGCGAATATCTTGAATCTTGACATCTCCCTTTTCCAAAGTATGTGTCACATGTACGGGGCTCATTCGCGCCTTCCTTCCATGGCAACTGACCAACTAACCACTGGAAGTCTTATATTGTAATTCGCGCCTTCCCACTAACGCAACAACGGGAAAAAGAACCGCTCGAAACTATTTTTCTTTGTGTCTCAATTGCGATCGCGTTGTTGATGCTCAAAGCATTTGAATTCAAACGGTCTTTTCGCTGTGCAAATGCCACTATTCTAACTTAAACGGTCTTCTCCAATCCAAATGTCCATTTTGTTTGTCGCCAGCCAACAACCTACAGCACCAAATCTATTTTTGGGTCGGTACCAGTATTTTGGGTACATGAGGGAAACAAGCCCTTTCCTCTTTGCGTATTTTGAGAGGCTGGCCACTTGTCTTGCTTTGAGTATGCAAGTGCCTAATCCTTTTTATCTACGGTACTTTGCTCCTCCAGCTGGCCATCTAAATGTATCTTGATTTGAGTATGGAATGCCGATTGCCTGTTAACAATCATACGTATCGTGAAGAGGTTCTCCATTTTTTTGGTCTGACGCGTCCAAAAAGAATAGAGCCAAAAGCGCAGAAGAGAAGCCGAGAAGAGAGCACCGACCTTGAGATGGCGCTGAGCATCGACACCGCGAGCATCAATGCGGAGGACGGCCGTGGGCCCGACCAGCAGCTGCGCGCGGCCGACCCCTCGCCCAGCGACCCCGAGATGGAGGACCTGGCGCTCTCGCCCATGGTGGACGGCGGCGACTCGGACAGCCTCATCCCGCTCTCCATGACCGACAGCGCGAGCGGAGCGCGGCCGCTGCCCTCGCTCAACAACGGGCCGATCACGTACCGCGACGTGCCGTTCATCGGCGTGTACATTGCGCACGCGCTCTTCACGCTCATCGCCACGAACGCGATCCGTAGAGGAGAGGGCCACGATGGCGCAGACCAGGATTCCGATGATGGTGGAGATACGAAAGGCGGCGCAGGACGGATGCTGCGTGACGCTGCGGTCGCTGCGATGACTGCAGTTATCAACGGTGCTGCTGCAGAGACGACAGAGCCTGGAACGGAGGCACCAGGCACTACCACGGCGACGCTGAATGCAGGCGGCATTGGCGTGGCGCTGCGGTCGCTGTGCGTGATCAACATCCTCTTCGGCGTCGGCTGGCTGTTGCTGTTCCTCTTCTACTCCAAGATGCGCTTCCTGCAGGGCTCGTGCGCGTTCTCCAGCGTCGGGTTCCTCGTACTCGCGATCACGCTGCTGTCGATGGACAACGGTGACGCGCTCTTCCTGGGTGTGCTCGTGACGTTCGCGCTTGTGACGGACCTGCTGTGGATGATCAAGACCAAGAGCGGACTGGACTTTGTGGCCGTGCTCTTTGAGCTCGTCGTGGACTTTTTGGCGCGTCACCCGTCGCTCGGCCTGGTGACGGCGGGGATCTTGATCGTGTACACGATCTGGGCGAGCTGGCTGTGCACGACGATCGCATTTGTGGGCGGCGTGGGCGAGGACGCGGTCTCGCCCTGGAGCTTCAGCATGCTGTACCTGTACCTGCACTTCTACTGGACGTCCAACATCCTCAAGAACATCCTGACGGTCGTGGTCTCGGGCACGACCATGATCTGGTACTATCGAGATGACTCGTCCGAGATCTCGCCGTCGCCAGAGAACGAGAAGGACATCTCGGACCACGACTCGCCGTCTGACCTCCACGACCAGGACCAAGGAAGTTCCAGTAGCAGCGGTGACGGAGTCAGCTCGCTCTTCCCAGGCTCCACTGCCATGGAGCGCCGCGTGGTGGGCCACTTCCTCAAGGTGGCGCTCTCGAGCTCGTTCGGCTCGGTCTGCATCGGCTCGCTGCTCTGTCCACTGGCGCACGTGATCTGGAACGTCGTGCGCTGGGCTCGTCGGGACGAGTCGGTGCTCTCGCGGCGCTTCTCGTTCTTCTCCGTGTCCACTGCGCTGCGCTCCGAGCGTGTCGAGCACTTCATCCGGACGTACCACAAGTACTCGTTCGTGCACATCGCGGGCTACGGCAAGCCGTTCTACGTGGCGGCGCACGACGCGTGGCTGCTGATCGAGTCGCGCGGCGTGGAGGCGATCGTGGACGACGACCCGACGAGCCGCCTGCTGCTGCTCGGCGCCAACGGCTGGGCGAGCGTCATGTGCGCGATGTGCATCTCGGCGCTGTCGCAGTCGGGCCACGCCGTGTTCTTCGGGCTCGCGAGCTTCACGCTCTGCTACACGACGCTCTCGCTGGCGACGAACGTGGTCGCGGCCGTGATCAAGACGCTCTTCGTGTGCTTCGCCGAGCACCCGTCGCGCCTGAGCCAGCTCAACCCGCTCATCTACCACCGCTTCGTGCGCCTCTCGGAGCTCAAGAGCTTCCGCGACCACAAGGCTCCGCCGTCTGCGCGCGCCATGGCGTAATGAACCAAGAAGGAGAGCTGGCAGCGGCGCTAGCAGTCTATCTGTCCTCTTCAGCGTTGGTTCATTTGCAATGTAGCTGCTGGTGCTTCCAACGTCGCTGCCCATTTCCCATTCATTAATTTAAATCGCATTGCATTGTGGAGGTGTTGCATTTATTTACTTCAAGTGTTATTAATGTTAACCCATGTGGGCTGTTGTGTGTGGAGGAGCAGCCTCAACAGACTCGTTTCGTTGGCTGAAATACAACTTTTAACCATATAATTGGCTGAAATTGGAAGCAAAGTGTCCCAAAAACGCGAACGGCGGCGATTCAGATCGAGAAAGTCAGGCAAAGCAAGTTTGGTTCACTTCACAAATCCAGCGCTTGAAGGCACGACAATCCATCGGAAGAACGAAATGAGCGGCTCTCTGCTCGCGCTACTGGCCGTGTCGCTCGCGGGCGTGGTGCTGCTGCCGGTCTTCGGCGCGGTGCTGCACTTCCAGCCGCAGCTCGTCCACGGACTGCACGTGGATCCGCAGGACGCCGAGCGCAACTGCTACCTCGCGGCGGGCTGCTACAGCGTCACGCTGCTGCTGAGCGGCGCCGCGCTCTGGCTCAAGAGGCGTAGAGCAGCAGCAGCGGCAGACGCGGCCGCGCACGATGCGCTACACGTGCTTCCTGGATACGCGGCCGTGCCCGTGCGAAGGACGCTGACGCCGCGAGAGAGGAAGCTCCTGAGCCTCGCGACGGGCGACGCGGACGAGCAGATCGAAAAACCGCCGAAGGACAAGAAGACGAAGGCGAAGCGCGCGAGTCCTAGAAAAGCCGCGTCTACAGACAGCGACGCAAAGCCCGCATCACACGGGAGCAACGCGCGAGATGATGACGATGGCGAATCCGATACGCTCTAGCTAACACGGCACGCATGCAAGAAGCAAGCGTGTAGGCGTGGCGAGCGATGTATAATATGGATTTGCTCGGGCGGCACGACGATAGCAGCACCAGCGATAATAATAGTAACTAGTAGTACCAGTAGAACTGGATAATGAACAACGCATTCAACACAGGATGCAGCGCATTGATCTGTTAGTTTCCAACTACTGCGTAGGTTCATTTATACATCAGCACTTGTAGACGAGCACGCCGATCTCGCCGACGTAGAGGTAGAGCATGTGGCGCTGCTGGTAGCTGATGTCGAAGCCGTAGCCCTCGCCGATGAGGCAGTGCCAGGACGCGCCGAACTTCTTGTCCATGCTCTGCTTGATGAGCTGCGCCGCCGCCTCGTAGTTCTTGACCGGCACGTGCTTGTCACACGCCATGGTGATGATCTCGATCGTCTCGGTGCACACCTCGGCGGTCATGTCGTTGATGCGGGTTGTGACGAGGAAGGCTCGCAGGTTATTTCGCGATGGTTAGCATGACCCTAAGGGTCGTGGCCCTTCTTCACAAAGTACACACATCAACTATTGCGCTTAGTAAGTACACACAATATGGTACATATAGATGCACTTAATCAGTATACTTATCAACTGAAAAAGAACGACTCTTATAGGCGGAAGTTGGGTGGTGTCATATTGTTGTTTCGTTTCGGTTTCTTTTATTTAGCTTGATCCACCACATACCTACCATACATGTACATGAAGAAAATCAGTGTGGCGCTATACTGAGCGCCATAATGCCTTTCAGGAATTTCACGCGCGAATGATCACTGCTGTACTGCTACTACTCGGCAGTGCCGTTGAAGACCTGGGTGTTGGTGTCACTGTCCGCCTCTTCCTTCTCCTCCTCAAGCGACCGCCCGCTGCTCTGGGCCGTGATGTCCGTGCTTTCGGTGCCGAACTTGTTGATCCAGAACTGGATCTCGTGCTTCCCATCAAAGCCGATGCCGCTGCTGAAGATCGGACGCATGTACACGGTCTCCATACGCACAACGCGCTCGTTCACGATCACAGTGCGCACGCAGGTGCCCTGCTGCCAGAGCGACGCTGTCAAACCCCTGTAGGTGTGCGACTGACTGGGTGCGATGGCGTCGTAGCCCTGGTCTTTGAGGTTGTTGTTGATTCCATCCGCAATTTGGAGACCAAAGCCCGAGATGGTGCCAAGCACGCTCGTGCCGGTACCAAGGATTGCGTTCGTAGTTGCGATCGCAGCTAGCGCAGTAGTAGCGATACCGGTGACGGCAAATCCACCCCCTACGAGTCCCACGACGGCTGGTGCAGCCATCCCCGCAGTGCCGATGACAGCAGCAGTGGCTGCGATCACACTGGTGACGATGGTGGCGATCCGGAGAGCCGCTTCGTCGGGGCCGATCTTGCACAGCCAAGCCTCTGGTGTGTTGTTGACGATCGAGAGGGAGGCACCCATTGCTGACAAATAAATCGAAGCTTGGAGTACTTGAAAGGGGTTGGAGCTTAGGGAAGTGGCAGCTTGTGCGTGAGGAAGCAGGTTGCGGAGTGAATGGCTTTGGTTCTCATCCTCTTGCCCGCAGTCTCCCTATGTGCGCAAAAGAGCATCATTTTGGCTGGCCCTACTGAGCGCAATGCATTACAAGACGAAGGCAACATCTCTTGGCTTACACCTGGATGCTTCACTGGGCGATACGAGAACAAACACGGGGCTCCGAGCACCAATGCAGGCAGATGAACAGTCTTCTTAAAGCAGTTTGTATAGTTTGCGGAGAGAGCACTGGAAGAAATAAATCAGGGTAAACTGCCTTCACCAGCAACACCTACTGTATTCTCGAGAGGAGATCTTCGAGCCCGCCTTTTCTGTTCGCATGGGTTCACAACCAATTCGTTGAGCTGCCTGCCATACACTCATTTATTGCAGACGAGCGCACGAAAGACAAGACGAGACGGGGTGGAGGGCACGTCTGACGTGATCCTCATGCACGAACACTGAGCACCTGAGGGTTTACGGCGAGATGATTTGCTTACCTGAGGGAACGTTTGGAGACCCATTCAAAAAGTACTGTAATACCACCATCCGGTGCTTCCACGAACGCTCAACACTCCAAAGTTTCCTCCTTGAATGGACACTGCTCATTCGATACTGCGTTCCACAACATTCGTCAATGACTCCGGAAAACACAGGCGGGGGCTTTCCCCTACAGGCGCCACGCACGGGCTTTCCCATGACGCAGCCGGTGTTCATTTAGAAGGGTCTCGTTAGGCACTTGCTGCCGACTATGAATACAACTTCGGCATGACTCGACCCGTCGAGCGTTTGTGTGTGTTTTACTGGCGATGAGTACGTACGTAATACAGCAGCGTGCAGCTGTAACATGCACATCAACACTCGTGAAACAGCCCTTTCTTGTTAAACAGCCCTTCCTTGTTAAACAGCCCTTTCTTGTTAAACGGCGATTCTGACGACCGCCTTGGACAGTGTAGTTTTTAAAAGATTGTAGTTTTTCTGGCCCTTCAGTTGGTCCTGTGGGGCTCTTGCGAACAGAAAACATATGAAAAATCAAGGAGC
>JAADVK010001139.1:0-11472 GCA_023334975.1 Globisporangium sylvaticum
ACCTCAACCACCAGAAGAGATAAGCGATGTGAGTAAGCAAGGGAGCTCATTCGGCTGGGTTGGTTCGTTGGGAGATTAGAATCTCAAGCAACCGATAGCAACAACAAAAAGACTAGAAACTAGTGTGCATGTGCTACACGAATCATAGACAACGATATAATATTCATCTTCGTATCGGATAAAACTTACTTGAGAGTGCTGGTTGTGTTGCCTACTACCTGGTAATCCGTGGAGTTCTCCCTGCAGACTCAAAGCATTTGATAGTTGGCGCTCGAGTCGATCAACCTGGCAACGTGGCAAGAGGCAATACATGAGCTACTGTGGCCTCAGCGAGTGAGTTTTTATAACAATTGCGCAGAGTAGGACTGAGCATTGCGCGGAAGACTTGATAAGAAGAGAAGGGCAAAAGGCTTGCGATGCAAATGTTGGAATGAGCGAAGTTTGCGCACGTGAAAGCATCCATTGTGCTCGCGCTCGTAAGACCTCGAGCCTCCCTGCTGAAACAACTAACCTCGCGCGCGCTGGGTCACCCCTTCTCCTTTCGGATCTCGCTCCCAAATGTCCATGTCTGGTGCTCTGGAGCTGGTGTCATCGTCGGGGACTGGCGCTGGCGCGATCTTTTCCTGGTCTCAATTTGGTCTTGCTGGCGTCTCCGCAGGGAGAAAAGCATTTTCAACATATTGGGAGTGCCTCAGTATTTCTGCTCTTTTGTCACGATCAAAATACAATTCCGATAGTGACAAAAGAGCAGAAATACTGTGGTATTGAAACAAAATGTTTTTTACTTGATGAAGCATAAAAGTACTCTTTTTTCTCTAAATAGTACTGTTTTTCAGATTTTCAAATGCACAAAGGGGGCCAGTCTTCCAGAAGACAAGCTTCCAATCCGAGAGAGAGAGAGAGAGAGAGAGAGCGACGAGATGCCCTGCGCCGCGGCCGACTGCGCTCTGGAAGACGCCGCCCTGGACGTCCAGCCCTGCGCCACGTGCCAGCGAGCCGTGCACCACGTCTGCAGCAACCAGTTCTTCGATGGAGACCTGTCCAAACGGTAAGTACGGCATTGCGTTCTTCCAGTTCATTCGGTGCAGTTTCTCCCACACACACTATCAGTTAAAGCTCTCAGTCTAACTGTCTTTCCTCTGCAGCTTTTGCAGTGACGCGTGCGTACGAGTGTACCATGCGCTAGAGGGTGGCGAGTATGCTGACGCCCCCGCTGGGTCATTCGACGCCGACGGCGTGCCTGCGCACCTGAGCCACAATAGCCCCCACAGGGCACGAGACCCCGTGTGGAGTGTCATTCATACCCTCAAGACGCCCTACGTGCGCATCTCCAAGAGCGGCGCGGAGCAAACAAAGACCCATGTCTGTCTGCTGTGCACGCGAGACGCAGCTGCGCAAGGACGCTCGGCGACGCACTGGATGTCGGGCTTGTACAACATGCCGAGCACCTCGAATGCCAAGACCCACTTGTTGCGAGCGCACAAGAAACATCCCATCACCGTCGCTATTGCCAAAGGGGAACGAGAGACTGCGAGAGCAAAGAGGACGAAGACCAGAAGAGTCGCGGCGGATGACGCACGTGAAGAAGAAGAAGGTGACGAGGACTCTACTGAGCAGGAGCCGGAGTCGGACGGCGATGTAGAGAATACCGGAGCCAATGATGAAGCTGTGCTTGGTGGTGCTGCGAGCGCCGACGGAACGTTCGATGCTGACGGTGTGCCCGTGCACATCGGCCATAGCAAACCCGTCAAGGCCCGGGACCCTGTGTGGAGTGTGATCCATACCCTCAAGACGCCTTTCGTTCGCGCCTCGAAGAGCGGTGTGGAGCGAACAAAGACTCACATCTGTCTGCTGTGCACCCGGGATGTCGCTAAGCAAGGACGCTCCGAGACGCAGTGGATGTCGGGTTTGTACAACATGCCAAGCACCTCGAACGCCAAGACGCATGTCTTGCGAGCGCACAAGAAACATCCCATCGCCATCGCTGCTGCTACTGGGAACCAAGCGACAACGGAGGAAGAAGCTGGCGAGGAAGCTGCTGAGCAGGTGTCAGACGGTGACGAAGGCGAGGACGATGTTGTTGCTAGTGGTGGTGGTGCGAGTGCCGCCGGAACCTTTGAAGCTGACGGCGTGGTATTTGATGCCAACGGCGTGCCCGTGCACATCGGCCATAGCAAACCCCACAAGGCCCGGGACCCTGTGTGGAGTGTGATCCATACCCTCAAGACGCCTTTCGTTCGCGTCTCGAAGAGCGGTGTGGAGCGAACAAAGACTCACGTCTGTCTGTTGTGTACGCGAGATGTAGCGAAGCAAGGGCGTTCGGCGACACAGTGGATGTCGGGTTTGTACAACATGCCAAGCACCTCGAACGCCAAGACGCATGTCTTGCGAGCGCACAAGAAGCACGCACCGAGCGAAGTTACAATGGACGCCGAGAGGGTGGTCGAACAAAGCCCGAAAAAGGTACCTTCACACCTTGGCAAACGCCAGCTGAGGGAGCGTAAAGCCACGGCGTCAGTCTCGCAGGACTCGCGACCGCCACCAGCGAAGAAGAAGAAGAAGAAGGAGTCGACCGTAGCGCCGTCTCAGCCATCGAGTGAGCTTGTGAACGCAATGATAGCGAACTGGTTGATCGAGGATGGACTGCCTTTCGGGACAGTCACCTCGACAGCTTTCAAGGACATGATAACAATGGCCACAGGCAACACGGACCTGACGATCATGTCGAGCGATTCGTTCGACTTGATGCTGAACGCACAGTTCGAGCTGTTCGCGAGCACGGTGAAGAACTTTCTCAGCGATCAGCAAGAGCGAGTGCATGGCGAGAAGTTCCTCACCTTGATCCATGACGTGCGGACAGGCAAGAACGGGACCGTTCTTGGCGCGTCGGTCGCCTTCATCGATCATCAGTGGCAGTTCCGTCGCATTGCGCTGTCAGCGTCGGTAGAGGAGGACGACAGCCACCTCGACGCAGTCGAAGTCGCGAAACTCACTGACGAGCGGGCGAGGGAGGTGTACGCCGTGGACGTTGAGTCCATGACGAAGTTTGTCGTGTCCGGCGCGACCGCTTCAGTGCGAGACGCCGCAAACCACTCTCCAGAAACTCAGCTAGAGAACTGCGGCACGCGTCTTCTGGACCAGTGCATTGCGTACGGAGTTGGGCTCATGGAGGACACGACGTCGACGCAGACGTACGACGCAGCAGCGAACACACTGAGCACGGTGGAGTTGGCTGTCACTCCGGGGGGACCTTTGCCACAAGGCGCCAGTGCGATCCAGAAACTTCGAGCACTGAATGACTACTTCTGCGATGAAGAACGGCTGGAGGCTCTGTCCCGCATCCAGAGCGCGCTCTCGTTGCCTGTGGTTGGACCACTGACAGATGCGGACGAAGGGCAAGTTGCGTCTCCATGCCTCTTGATGCGACGCTCTGTTCTCAATTATGCGGCGATGAGAGAGTACTTCGAGACGGTCGAACGCCTCGCCGACAACCCTTTTTCCTGCATCACCAGCGACGACTGGCAGCTGATCTGCGAGATGGAAGGCGCAACCAACTTCATGTCGGAGCTCGCTCTGGCTGAAGCGCAGAAAGAGAACAAAAACCTTCTCGCCTCCTTCACGATTGTGTTCCGAAAGATGGCCGAGACCGAGCTCAAGTGCCAGAGCTTCCAGTGCTTGACGTTGGCCACTCCGAAGGCGTCGACGGATGAGACGAATCAGGAGCGTGTGGTCGTGCCGCTTGAGGACTTCAGCTTGCCGGGCAAGGTGTGTGTCGAGCGCTGTCTGAGGCAACTGGAAAGTCGCTTCCCGCCCGCCTCGCTGGAAGAGACGATGATCCTTCTGCTGGATCCTCGTACAAAAGACGTTGCGGCGAGCGTCGTGGATGAGATGGTCACTAGTGGGCTACCGGCAGACACTCTGGTCCGCAAGGCGCGCGAGATGCTAGCTGGGGAGCATTTGCGACTGTTCAAGGCGATGCGGCCGAACGAAACGTCATCGTCCTCCACCAACACCAACAACGAAGACACCAGAGACGCGGCGCCAGAACTGACCACTCGCTCTCGTCGCCGCTCACTTTTATTCGGCGCGCCAGTGCCGATCACCTATGACAAAGAAGCCGAAGTCGTTCTGCAGAGGTGGCTCGACCTCGACGTCGACTGGGCTCGTGTAGCAGCAGAGCAGAGCACGACCGGACAGAGTGAGGCGGAGTTCAGACGGATGATGAGCATCAAACAAGGTCGCTCGGTGGTGTGGGACCTGCTCGAACTCTACCGCCAGGTGGATATCTTGCGCTGGTTCCGTGAAGAAGGCGAGAAGTCGTTCCCGTCGATCGCGCTGTTGGTGCGAATTTGGCTGGGCAAGGTGTCGTCCTCAGCGTTCCACAGCCGCGTGTTCTCGAACGCAGCAGACGGTGGGATCACTGTGGACCCGAAGCACACTCGGGCCGAGAACGCGCGTGGCGAGAAGCAGTTGTTGCTGCAGCACAACCGCGATAGCTTCCCGAGACCCCCGTGCAAGTTGAGTTGGTGTGAGAAGTGGGAGACTACTGGCGCACGTGGTTAGCTTTGCATGTAGTCGACAGTATTTTTCATGAAACCCCCAATTGTTTTGTAGGAATTCGTCAGCACAACTTGATTTTGCCATCCTCTGTGAAGTGGATAATCTAGATCTAAATTGCTGGCACTTGGAAGTTCAAACTGATAACTGAGCTCGCTAGCTCCACAACTTGGACTTGTTCACCTCTGCGGCTGCGTGGATTTTCTCGTAGAGAAGTCGCTGGCTTGATTGGTGATGCGAATCTCCCCCAGCTGCATCTACGACGGGGTAGATCTGCACAAGCTCGTTCGTAAACCCGGTCGTGGTCACTGAAGTATCTGCGCTGGGCAGTGGTTGCATGGCGCTGTTGGCGATTGGCAGTGCAGTGGCAGCCCCCATAGTAGTTGTGGCAGTGTTTGGTCCTTGAGCTGGCTCTGGGTCTGCCTCTGGGTTGTCCGGTGAGACGCGATGCTTCTTCTGGAAGATGTTCCGAATACTCGGGAGCTTCACAGGAGGCTCTGCTCCTGTGTTGACAGTCGTACCTGTTGACCGTAACTTGGTCTGCTGCTCCTGGTTCTGGTTGTTTCCACTCTCTTCATCGGTGTCGTCGTGGTCGTCACTAGTACCATCTTCGGGATCAGAGCCAGCAGTTATCATCATCTCCACTACCATCCTGTTGTTGAACCGAGTCGCCAGCAGTTGAGTCGCCATCGACATCGTCCTGTTCTTCTGGGTGTTGAGAATGTCGGAACAGCTCGAGTGATGCTTTGTTGTCTTTGGGTTTCGCGTCGGCTCGCTGGTTCTGGGTTGCCCACCACCACCGCCATCTCCAGCACTTTTCAAAGCAGACGCAGCTTTCTTGGTATTAATCGCCGGCTGCGTCTTCCACAAGCGCTTCGGCCACTCCAGCCGGTTTCTCTTCAGGAACGCCCGCTTCTTCTCGTCCGTGACGTCGACCAGCGTCAGCGTCGAGGCGATCAGCGCGCTCTTGATCTCCCGGTCGAGGGGCGAGTCTCCCGCGAAGCTCGGCGCGTGGTTCACCTCGAAGAGCCACGCCTTGCCGCTCGTGTCGACCATGATGTCGAATCCGAGCACTTCAAAGCATTTGGGTCCCCACGTGGCGTCGTTCTCGCCAAAGAAGCTCTTGTACGACGAGCTCAGCTTGGGCTGAATGCACAGCAGCGTCTTGACTACAATGTCGCAGATCTGCGTCCACATCTGCTGACTCGAGTACTGACCCGTGTCATCCAGGTACTTCATGATCGACGCGAGACTGCGCTTGCTTCCTTTGTTCTCATCACTCGTACTCGCCTGCTGAAAGTGTTTGCTGTGCTTGTTGACTGCATAGCTACAGAGTCACAATATACCAGCAGCACACACACACACATCGTATTAGAATTCGTTGCTCAAAGCCAGAGTATACCCCAGAATATTCGAGCCTTACTTGGTGAGGTGCATGCGCTTTTGGCTCAAGTTTTTCTTCGTGGGTCGCTCATTGAAGTGGGTTGAGGTCGATCGATCGCCTTGCTCCGACAGCGAGCAGAGTACACACTGGACTGCAGGGCCGTTTCCGACTGGTAATGAACGATCTAGTAATAAGGAGGAAGCTTTGGCATCTGTTGAAGGGAGGCTGCTCTGCTCGAATGGATAATCAGTGGCGACCTACGTAGTCGTCTGATATCGTAGGCATGCAGGAGAAAGGTCCTGGGTGTCCTGAGTGAGTGAGAAGTGGCATACGAAAGACTCCTTCATGAACCTGTCGGAGCTCAATCCACCACTACACCAATAATTGTGGATGTTGAGAGACGAGTTTGCGTTGGCGATGTTGAGAATTTGAGAATTTGAGAATTGAAGAGTTACAAGAACGGATAGATTTGCAGCGGAAATCAAGAGGACGGATGGTAAAGAGCTGCTCCGTGTATCCGATACCAGAGAACTGGAGCTCGGGATTGCAAATCTCAGCAGATCAAGTTACCAGGAGAGTGCCTTCAAGTTGGATCCATCAATGAGGACATCACGAGGACACGCAAGCGTCGCCACGCGATCTCATAATTATTAGGATTTGTAGAAGAGGGTGAGCGCATGGGACATGGGGACGAGAAGAAGCAGTACGAGAGCCAGAGCGCCGCCCAGAAGCGCAGCATAAGCACGCAGCCCCACACGTAGATCTGCTGCTCCATCAGCGGCGTGGACGACACCTTGCGCACATGACCGATGTAGTCGAACAGGAACGCGCTGAGCCCCAGCTCGATGCCGAGCACGGTCGCGATGATCATCACCATCAAGATGATCAGATTGTTCTGCGGGAACGTGTCCGGGTTGTAGTTCGCGGAGCCCGCGCAGTGCTTCACGTGCAAAACCACGCCCCCGATAAAACGGGGCTGGGCACAGTCGGTACTCGACGGATCGGATCTTCAAAGCCCAGCGCCACGCACAGGCGCGACGAGCACCAGACGCCGCGCCAAGCGTCTAGTGCTCGTCGCGTCCGTGCATGGGGCGAGGACTCGCCACGCCGTGATTATTACCGTTGGGATCACGGCCGCGATCGCCAAGCCATAGAACGCGTAGCTCAGCTCGAGTGAGAGCGCATTCAAAATGAGTGCGATCGCAGGACCGAGCACCGCGCCAAAGCCGTACGCAAAGTTCAGCGACGTCACGAGGCTACGGCCGCGCTCAATCTTCTCTCCAGCAACCCAGAGAACGCAGCGATTCAGCCTGCTAGAAAATAATTCAGTGCTTTGTCAGTCCGAAGCCGTTATTTTCAATGGCAGTAGCAACAAATGATAGGCAGACACATAAACGTACGAGATGTTGAGCAGCGCCGGCTAGACGCCCTTGGTGATGAAGTAGACGCTGACGCAGAGGTTCACCGACGCTGCTGCCACTGGCGTCAGGCACGCGTACCAGCCGCCGCTCGCGAGCAGGGGCTCGACCGTGAGGTACTTCATCAGGCTCATCTCGATCGTCATGTTGAGCACGAGCTCACTCACAAACGACATGAGCAGCGCCGCGCCGCCATGAGCCGCGAAGATCGGTCCGAACGACGACACGGGGGGCTGTCGAGGTTTGGCGTGGTCTTGGAGAGCTGCGAGAAGCACTGCAGCGATGGTCCCAGCAGCCCGATGAACGCCCCCCGCAGCACGTAGATGAACCGGTACGCGAACAGCTGCAGCTCTGCTCGTCGTCTGGGATGTCGTCCATCGTCTTCTCAATCACGACACGACCACTCTCAAGCTTCAACGCGCCGGAGCTCACCACTTGAACGCTCTCGTTGTTTGTTGGGAACCGCTTGCGTGACACCAGGTTAATTGTGAACGGAGGAAACATGAACATGTGAAAATCTCTCTCTCGCTAAACGTGCATCTTCTTCTCTTCTCTCGCTTACCTTTTCCTCTCTCTCCGTTCTCCTTCTCTCATTCTCTGCAGTCCGAGCTCACACGACCCTTGGTCTTGCGATATCTTCGGTCTGCATCCACGCGCAAGACTCGCTTCTCGTCCTTGCAGCAACCTCGGTCCACCGAATCGGCTTCTCATGATCTGGCGTCATCATCGGCTCGTCCTGTGGATGCCTGACTCGCCTCCTGTTGTTGCCGTCACCATCACTGACGCTGTTGCTCGAGTTATCAGCGGCCGGCTTGCAACACATCGACGGGATGCTGCTCAGCGACGACTCCAGGTGTAGCATCGACAGCTGCTCCTCCTGGTACTGGTAGTTGTCGCTGCAGAACGCGCCGAAGCTGCGTCTGTTGGAGCCTCCGCCACCGTCGCCGACACTGAAGCCGCTACTGCTTCCTCCCCCAAAGAGCGGCGCCGGTTGGCTCTGGAATCCGCCACCAGACGCGCGAAAGCTGCCGTGGTCGTTGCCGTAGCTGTTGCCGCCTGTGGAGAGCGAGCGAGCGAGTTCTCGGACGATCTTCGCGTCGAAGGGGAAATCCTAATTTAGTTATATATATAAATCGCCTAAAATTCTTAAAAGCATTGTTAGCCATCTTGATAGGCGATCTTAAGTTAGGATTGCTAGCCTTTCGCTTTCGATAGGCTATCGTGCGTGTTTCCCCTCCCATTCACACCCTTCAAACAGCAAATGTATCGGAAATGATGTGAACGCTTTTTCGGACTTAATCGAGGAGATTCACACCCTTTCCGATACATTTGCTGTTTGAAGGGTGTGAACAGCCCTTTTGATGCTCGTGTAATAGATACAAAACGATGCTAAACATCCTAAATACCAAAATCCTAATTGACGACTGAGGCTTTTTCCAAGTTCAGCTCAGGTCTCAAGAGTCGCCAAGAGCAGCGCACTTCATCATTCATTCATTCCCCCAACAAGCTCATCAGCCCCCAAGAGACAGACGCAAGGATGGTGCTGTTCCACGTGAAGCGCGGCGACAAGAACGAGTTCCTGTACGAGGCGCCCATCGCCACGCTCAACGACGCGCTCATCCGCGACCTCTGCTTCGTCAACAACGCGCGGCTGCGGCTGAGCGCGCTCGCGGACGCGCTGCCGGCGCTCGGCCAGTTCGGCGTCGCGAAGCTTCCGAACGAACAGGGACTGGACCAGCACCAGGAGGACCACGAGACCAAGCCGCGCGGCGAGTTCTACGCGCCAGACCCCATGGGCCTGCGCACGGGCGAGGGCGTGAGTCCGCAGCTGCGCGACGTGCTCCAGCAGGTCGCCGAGGACGCCAAGGCGTACCTCAACGCCAAGCAGCAGGTGGAGCGCAAGGTGTGCATGGACAAGGACGTGCTGCACGAGAAACTCATGGACTGCAGAGGCGCGGTGATGATGGCGTTCCCCATGGGGCTTCCGGCGCACGACCCGGTCAAGCACCTGCTGGACGCCAAGGACGTGGAAGACGCGCTCGCCGAGTGCTCGGCCGTGCTGGACGTGACCCCCGAGGAGCACTCGGAGCTCTGGTGGGCCGGCAAGCAGTTCTTCCGCGACCAGTACGTGCGCGACCTCGTGGGTAAGAACGAGAAGACCAAGGTGATCGTCAAGCTGCAGAAGAAAGGCGGCGGCATGCCGTCGCGCGAGCCGGCCGTGAGCGAGGACGAGCGCAAGGCCATGATGGCGTTCTACTTCAAGAAGCAGGAGGAGCTCAAGAAGGCGGCCGACGACGACGCCGAGGAGTACATGGCGTCGTCCTGGGCGGACCCCAAGTCGCTCAAGAACTCGCTGCGCGGTACGAACAACACCCGTCCATTCTAGTTGAAGAGAGAGAGCGAGAGAGAGACCGAGATAGGAAAAATATCGGAGCTCTTCCATGTGTTTATACTAGTATTAAAAATCGTCTTCGAGGGCTGCTGCTGGCGCTTCAGATTCCTTCGCTACTCCTACGGTCTCCAGTGGCGGTGCGGAGCTTGTAATGATGCTGCTATTGCTAGTGCTCTCGGCGTGTAATTCTAATGAGGAGGACGAGGCGCTCGTCATCGCACTATGCTTGCTTTTCTTGCTCGTGTGGCCGTTTTCTTCTTCTTCCATCTCTCTTTCTTTGGCGACGAAGATGGCGCGTCCTCGCTCTCCACCGGTGCAGTGGCTGGTAGTGACGGCAATGGCTCAAGAGCGGACGCAGTCTTCAACACTGAGCAGTTCTTAATACCAGTAGACTCGCTACTCAACACGTTGGTAGGAGAAGGTTCGTCCCAGTCATCGCCATCAGCTATCGCTGAGCTCTCCGCCTTCGTGTGATCCTCTCGGTGCTGATGCTGGGAGCCACTTTCGAGCTCTTTCCTTGTCAGCTCGAGTAGATTTAAAGCTTTAGCCTCGCCGCCGCTGGTATCGAGAGTCGAGGTCTTTCTCTGTGCGTCGTCACCCTCGTCATCCTCGCCGACAATTCGGTGGTGGTCTTTACCTTGATGATTTGGCGCGTCTGAGAATGATGATGCTGCAACTTGCCCTTCTTCGGGGCCATCAACACCGTTCACGCGCAAAGCAAAGCCAGGAGTACTAGCCGCTCTCGAAGAGCTTGCATTGTCCTCATTGACATCGTCAGTCTTCCCTTTCCGCTTGGCTTTCTTGGGCGAGTGCTCTTTCTTGCGGTACTTGGGTTTCGAAGACGACGGCGCCTCGTTCTTTCTGTGTGAGGACGACGGTTCTCCTTTATCGTCGTCTCCACCTTCTGCACCACCAGGTGGGGCTTCAACAGCGCTCTCTAGCGAGGGAAGCCCAGCAGATTCAGTGTGTGTTGCTGCTGTCAGTTCATTCTCCGCAGCGACTGGTTCACTGGGTTTCTCCTTGTCTTTGTCTGCTGCTTCTTCCCCAGACTTGGCGCTCTCCATAGAGTTAACAGACTCTATCCGCTCAGCGTCCTTGTCCTCCGCAAGTGGGTCTTTTTGCATTTCAGGTGCTGTTTCTTCCTGTCCCTCTCGCTGCTTCTGGTCGTAGCCGCTCGTGGTGCGGATCATGTTCGGAGAGAACGACATTGTCCGCGAAGAACCGCTCATCGCCATCGGTTTCGGTCGACTCGAAGGCTCGCGGGTGAGTGAGGCTGAGGTGCCATCACCGTCACCACCAGCAGCCAGCATGGTGGTGGAAATGACTGGCTCCAGTGCTGCATCCCAGTCGAATTGTGTCGCTGGTTTGGCAATCTCTATTGCTGATGTTGGTATGAGAATGTGGAAAGTGGCGTGGCTTCGAAAGGGCACTTCGAGAGCATCGAAGGTGTGACCAGTCGGATCGAGTGTGTCTGCATTTGTATGGTATACTTGAATGCAGTGTGTGGAATGAGTGGCTGTGCATGCCTCTGGGTTTTTATGCCGATACCGAAAGGTGGAGCTTTTCCCGGTACCAAATAATCCGACCAAGTACACGTACAAAGGAAGCTCGCAGAGAGCAACAGTCGGAACGCACTCCTCGTCTTCCCTGGTTGGTCATCCTCTGGAGCTATCGTTGATATTGACTCTTGTGTGTCAGTGTCTGGATCCTAAATACTCTTA